>JAOVVI020008581.1:0-14113 GCA_028571085.2 Nepenthes alata
TTTACTCAAATCCTAACTTGAATCACTTCAAATTTGAGCTTCTTGGCTTTCTCTTTCTTCTTCTCTCTCTTCTCCTTTTCTCTCTCTCTCTTTCGCTCTGAAAATCACAGTTGAAATGACAAAAATAAGCATGGGGTAATTTTTATAACTGAGTGGTGCTCGAGCGCCACTCGGTAAGTTTTAGGTGTCGTGGTTCTGAATCTAGGGCTCAAGCATGATTGGGAGGTCTTCAGGCACAGGGTCTCTGTTTTCTAGGCTCAAGCGCATTTTAGGAGCATGGTCTTTATTTTTCTAGGCTCGAGCTTCCTTTAGGTTTGCTCAGGCTCAAGCCCAAATTCGGACATACATTAGACTTAAATTCAACCACTCTAATTTGACACTTTTAATCCAAAATTCACATCCTTAGACTTTAATTTTGATATATTAATTTATTTAATCATGATTATAATAAATTTGATGATTTGGTCCTTATAGTTGGAGAACATATCGAGGAGTGAGTCCTACTAATCCTCTAATCTCTTATTTTTAATTGTGCTATGCAGGACTCAGGTTGACAATGATAAATACCAAATTGGTTTCAATTCAACCTGCTGAGGAAGACCAAGCGGCTCCATAATCCATACAATAACCCAGATCTGATGACATATCATTGACGCCATCTCTGGAAAATAAACGAAAGCCCTAACCACCACCCTAATAGAAATAAACATGGTCAAAATTAGGGCTCAAACCAATGTTCCGACTAAGGATGTTGCCACCCATGGTGACAAACCCTCCACAGGTAGCCATATGGAGGAGCAACTAGTGCATTCAATGTGACCACTCGCCACCCAGTTAGACAACATATCCCAAATGCCCCAGACCATCTACGCACACCAGGGCAAGCAAAAGCTGGGGGCTCCTTCTACCACCACCCACACTTCATCTTCAAAGCCAAAGAGTTGGAGGTAGAAGCACCCGGCTAAGAAGACGCAGTAGCCTGCAACCTCAAAGTCTAAGTGGCTTCGAGTGACAAGGCTTGATCATGGTTGGAGGGCCAACTGAGTCACAGGATGCAGGATGATAGCCTAGAGCAATGGAATTCTTGCTACTCCTACATCGACTGAAGGTCCCCCAGCCTAGGAGAGGGCATCGAGTAGCGCCATGCTAGCAAAAGGTAGCAGCCACCCAGTCTAGCACCTCTCATAGAAGCCCTCAGAGTTGAGGACCTTCCTCAACGTGAAGAGGATTGTGGCCTCCCCTTGAATGAAGGAGAGAGTGGAAAAAATATAGCAGCGCATCTTTGAAAGAGGCACCGGCAGACACTCTGTGGATCTGAGGAGATCATCATTCACGATGGAAATCCAACCACAGCTGCTCCCCCACAAATTCAAGATGCCAGTCCTAGTGCCCTATGAGAGGAGTTGTAACCCAATGGATCACCTAGATCATTTTTGCACGCTACTAAGCTTCTAAGGCCTAGGAAAAGCTACTATATGCCTATGCTTCCTACTAACTCTCAAAGGGGATGCCTGAATTTAGTTCTATCTCCTACAATCGAAGTCAATCTAGATATTTTAGGTACTGGCTGACCACTTCCTATCACAATTTTCCTACAGCCGAATTGAGTAGAAGTAGCATTGGCACATTGCCGCATTAAGTAAGGGCAAGACAAAGGCTTGAAGTACTTCTTAACCCGTTTCACCAGTGAGGCTCGACAAATACCCAAGATCACCAACAAGGTGAAACTGAATGCTTTCATGTCAATTCTAGAGTCGGGCGATTTCTTTAAACACCTAGCCCATCAAGACCCCAATTCCATCCAAAAGGTAGAGGCCATGGCCCGCAGCTACAAAGCTATTGAGGAGGCCAACGAGGTGAAGTAGTGACGAGACCACTTGTGTCAAGGGCCGGTGAATGGGAAAAAGAGAGACAAAGACCATACTGATTCTCGGGATTTAAGAAAATAGCCTAGGGTGGAGCCGAGAGCTCTAAGAAAGTTTAAACTCCTACATCTGACCCCTCTAAACCACTCTCAGACCAAAATCTTCAAATAGATTCGAGATGAAAAATTTTAAAGTAGCAGAAGCCAACCAAGAACCCGGAGGGAGCAGACTAATCAAAGTAATACCACTACAATTGATCTTTATGTCAAAGAACGGAAGACTACCGGACTCTATAGAGGGAGATGGAGAACCTGATTTGGAAAGAGAATCTCACAAAATTCCTATAGAACCTAGGATGGGCCCCCAGTCGGGAAGGTGAGGATGAGTGAGAACAATTAAAGAATTGGGTCGTGATTAGAGTTGTTAACATGGTGACAACCAAGCCATCCAAGAGCAATGATCCGAATCTCCCAGAGACAATTTCCAGCAATAAGAAGTCGAGTGTAGGAGTTGTAAATGATATTATTAGTTTTAGCGACGATGATATATCACATGTAATAACTCCCCTTTCTAACCCTCTGGTTTTATCCGTATTTATTTTCGATGGTACAGCTAACTACTAACTAAAATGAGTCTTTATCGATAATAAAAGTTCTAGTAATTTACTTTACCTCGATATGTATTTTAAATTGGGACTAAAGAAGGGTCAAATGACATTGGCTGAGGGACCACTCTATGGACTAGATAACGAACCAGTGCCCATCTAGGTTAACCTAGATAGGTAACCTTGGGGATGTAGCTAAAGATAGCATCCTGAATGCTCATGTTTCTAGTGGTTAACCTACTTTGGGTCTACAATGCCATCCTAGGTCGGCCCAGCCTAACCACATTTAGGGAAGTGATGTAAATCCCACACTTGAAGGTGAAATTCTTAACAGCACACAATGTTAGAGAAATCTTGGGTGACTAGGTGACCAGCTAGATTTATTACCTGTCCTAAGTCACTCAAGCCACTCCAGACTGACCGATTGAAGACTTTGATCATCGGGATGAGGCCACCTTACAACAAGCCTAGTCCGACAAGACAACTAACCAGATTCAATTGGAACCTGATGATCCCGAGAAGTACATACAGATCAAAAGCTCACTCGTAAGACCCCTTCATGACCAACAGATAACCTTCCTTCGGTAGAACTCTGACATCTTCACATGGATATCCACCAACATACTTTGGGTAACGACCAGAGTAATGGTCCACAAGTTGGGCCTTGATTATGATCATAATCCCGTCCTCAATGCATGTTTCATCAGAGAAGTCTACTATCAAAACTGGCATTTCAATATGGTCCTCACCAAGAAGAGTAACAAAAAGTGGGGGACGTGCATTGACTTCATTGATGTAAATAAGGCGTGCCTAAAAGGTAGTTTCCCGTTGCCTAAGATCGACCTACTAGTAGACTCCATGTCCAGTCAAGAGCTACTGAGTTTCATGGACGCATACTCAGGTTATAACTAGATCCAGATAAGTCCTGAGGATAAAGAGCACACTTCCTTTATGACAAGCAAGGAGACATACTACTATAATGTAATGAACTGGTTTCTAAAATATAGTAATTTTAAGTTAATATAATCAAAATTAGGTTTAAAATATATAAAAAATTAAGTTTCAAAAGCAAAATATGAAGAAAAGGGAGGCTCGCCCGTTGCTCTCCTGAGGCATGCCAAGGGGGTGACTTCTAGTATTATAGCACCCGAAACATGCCCAAGGCACACCTGAGGCATGATTTCCAAAATGTTGCACCCGATGATTGCTCGATGAATGCCCGAGGTGCCAGTTTTGATATATAACCAACGTCGTTATCTTTTATCCATCATTTTTTATAGAAAAGAGAGACAGGAGAGAGAGAGAGCGCAGCGAAGGAGGAGAGAGAAGAGGAGCTTGAGGTTTTCGAGTCTGTTTTTGGCATAGAGATAGTTAAGAAACTTGTAGATCGAATCAAGGTAAGTACACTCATATGCTTTTTTTTTCTTTTGTTGCTCTTTCATTTTCATTCAGTTTGGGTATTTTTGTTCAAATGCCCATCTAAGCATAGGTTTTGAGATATTCAAGTATTTAATGTGCATATTCGTTGATTTTCCCTTCGATTTTGTAGTTTCGTGAAGTATTGTGTAAATTTGGAAACCTTAACCCCACGTCTGCATTTTGCTCCCATTATTTCTAGATATCTGAGAAATGTGGCTTTGAAAATCGGTAACCCTAACTTCATGAATGTTATTGCTTTAATTATTTGATATTTATTCACATGTATTTTGTATACTCTAGAAATTATGTTGGGTACCTTGTATGGATAAAATTTGTTGTCCAAAAACTATAATGTTTTGCTAAGTTCAAGTGGTAAGGATTTCCTAATTTTTCTGAAACTCTATGTCAATTTATGCATGCATTTGAAGTCATGTGAAATTGTATAACAAGAATTGTGTGTATATGATATGAAAAGAATTATGAAAAGTTTAAGAAGGGATCTCCTCAATTTGTTATGATTTATGAATCATTCTCTAAGAAGTAAGAACTAAGGGATAATAAATAAGTGTGGAAACTCCCTTAAGAATAAGTAAATAAGAAATTGGACCAAAGATTTTTATTTCAAATGGTGATATTTCCTAACATGCCTTAGGATATTACAGTGATAGATCGAGGAATGCTCTTGGGCCACGGGAAGATATTTTTGTGGCATAAGAATTATGGCCTCATATATAAGAATTGCGTTGGTAGTACTTTAGAATGTGTGTAAGCATACAAATTACGTTCCTTGTTTTGCTACTCCGTTAGCTGATAAGGCCTAAAAGCTCTAATCTATAAATTTGATTGAATTTTTACATATTTTAAAAGCTAAAGGAATCAGATATGAAATATGGAAAGATAAATGTGTTTTAAAAATGTATTTGATCATGTTTTTATGCTTATGTATATGTATCATGACTCTATTCCTTTCCTTCAATTTACTTTAAGTATATTGCATTGTCCTTGTTTTTATTTGTGCCTTACTGAGTATTCGGCTCACTCCCTTACTATTTGTCTCACCTTCAGATGAGGACAAGCTAATGCCTGTAGAGGAGGATTAGAGATCAAAGATTACTAGGCTTGGAGGATAATGATTTTGTGGATTTGTGTATAAGTAGGATGGACATGTTGATGTATTTTGGATTATTTTGATGATACTCTGATGAGTTTAGTTTTTTTATATATCGATATTCTTATATACTTTCGCAGGTCATTATGGTTTATTTTTGGTACCTAGTGGCATCTTTGTCCTAACGTTGTATCTAGAGATATGACGTTAGAGCTACAAATTTATTGTGGAAATATTCGGATCCTGTGTTTATTTGGATGATTATTCTTCTTATGGATGGCTTTTAAACAATTTGCATTTAGTTTTGACAGACATCATGTGTAGGCGATATTCAAGTGGCCTTTGGCCAGGTCTAGTCTGTCACATATAAGATCATACTGTTCATACTGAAGAATGCGGGTGCTACATGCCAGTGACTCATGAATAAAATATTCAAAGTCCAAACTGGCTAAAATATGGAGGTGTATATAGATGACATGCTCGTCAAAAGTAGAACCACTAGCGACCATATCTGTGATCTTGACGAGACCTTCAGGGTGCTCTGGGTATACCAAATAAGGCTAAAGCCTGCCAAGTTCATTTTTAGAGTGTCGTCTAACAACTTCTTGGGCTTTATTATAAGTCAACGGAGAATTGAGGCGAACCTCGAGAAGATAAAAGCCATCATGGATATAAGTCCACCCTAGACCGTGAAGGAAACCTAATGGCTGACCAGGAGGCACGTAGCACTCTCCCATTTCCTAGTAAAATTGGCCAAGAAGTATCTCCCTTTCTTCAAAGCCCTGAGAGAAATAAAGGTGAACGATTTCCAATAGACTGCCAACTACAAGGTCACCTTCTAGGAGTTGAAGGAATACCTCACCAATCCCCCTCTCCTAACGTCACCAGAAGAAGGCAAGGATCTCTACCTGTACCTCACAATTTTAGACATGGTGCTAAGCTCAATTCTAATCCTGCAGTAGTCCAATGTGCAATGGTTGGTCTACTACGTCAGTAAAATTCTGACAGATATGAAACCCATTACTTGCATGTCAAAACAATCGCCATAGTGCTCGTCCATTCAGTAAAAAAACTATGACCATACTTCCAAGTATATAAGATTATCGTCCTGACCAATCAACCCTTGAAGAGAATCTTACAGAAACAAAACTCATCTGGATGATTGGTCAAATGAGTCAATGAATGGGGCAAGTTTGATATAGAGTTCCGACCAAGACCACCCATAAAAGGCCAGGCCCTAACGGACTTCATAGTAAAAACCATGACCTCAGTTCTAGACGCCCATGATTTTGGCAATGTTGCTTAGCTAACAGGGGAAATTCCATCCTTGATGCTATACATGGATGAATCACCAACACAGTTAGGCAGTGGGGTTGAGGTGGTCTTGAGAACCCCAGATGAGTCAAAGATGAAATACTCAATGACTCTCAAGTTTTTGGCTATGAACAATGTCACCGAGTATGAAACCCTACTTGTTGGATTTCGATTGAAAAGAGAATACTCAGTGAGGCACTTGATCATCTATAGTGACTCAGAGATGATCATTAACCAAGTCTTCAAAAATTTTGAGGTGTCGAGCCCTCTACTCGTGAAGTACCTCGCTAGAGCGAGAGGCATGACCCAGAAGTTTGACAAAATCAAGATAGTACACTTCCCAATGGAGGACAACTAAAAGGCCGACTAACTAGCAAAGGCCACAACCACTGAAAATCTAGAGCAGTAATCCAAAGACATGCAAGAAATCCTAGCCACCCCGAGTATAGAGGGGCCCAAGTAGGAAGTGCTACAATGAAAGTTGGATGTTTCCCAACTGGAGATACATCACCGATGGCACTTTGTCGGAAGACCCAAAGGATGCCAAACGTGTCAAGAAGATGATAGGTTGGAGCACCATCATGGACGGGAGGCTATACCACCATGGGTACTCCACCCCATACATGCGGTGTCTCACGCCAAAAAAATTCCGACTATGCGTTGAGCGAGGTGTATCTCGGCATCTGTGGGTCACACATTGAAGGCAAGAACCTTACCTTTAAGATAATGGATAAAGGCTATTATTGGTCGATAATGAAGAAAGATGTCGTGGAATTCGTAAAGAAATATGAAAAATGCCAGATCCATGGCAACATGTCCCTTCAATTGCCCACGGAACTGAGAGCCCCACAGGCCCTTTGGCCATTCACACAGTGGGGGCTCAACATACTCAGCCATTCCTGATCACATTTAGATAAAAAACATTCATCATAGTTTCCATCGACTACACAAATTGGGTAGAAGGTTCCCCACTGGCCAAGATCACCAAATAGAACGTGATGGAATTTGTATGGTAGAGAATTATATGCAGGTTTGAGATTCCCAATATCATAGTGATCGATAATAGAACCCAATTCACCGGTAAAAGCTTTACTAAGTACTACTTGAGTTTGGGTATCAAGTTGGTCCACACTTCCATCGCCTATCCTCAAACAAACGGACAAGTGAAGGTCACAAACAAAACCCTACTACAGAGGATGAAGACCAAGTTGGAAGGTGCTAGGAGCTCATAGGTAGACGAGCTATGTTCTGTATTATGGCCAAATTAAACGATATCGAAGGAGCTTGTAATATCCCGGATCTCTATTTAGATTATTTTAATATTAATTATAATTTTAGATAATTTAAACATGATAAAAAATAGAATATATAGTAGTAGTAGTAGTAAGAGAAAAAAGGAAGGCAGTGGTATCGAGAGGAGGGAGAGGATAGGAGGGAAGAAAAGAGAGGGAAGAGAGGAGAGAGAAGGGAAGGGGAAGGAGGGTTTTTCCGTAGGAGAGGTGTGTAGCAAAGAAGAGAAGAGGAGGTAGTCAGCGACAACGGCGTCGATGAGGAGTTTCGCTCGCATGTGGTCGACAGCGGCTCTTGTTGAGGAGAGATCATCTTGGAGGTCAACGGTGGCTATTGAAGGAATTTGCGGTGGTGGTGGTGCACGGAGGAGGCCGTGCATAGGTGATTGATGGCAGCCATAGGAGTAGTTACGCATGGCAGGAGGCTTACGTAGGGGAGTGAGGGAGGATAGTGCACGGGTGACGCACTGGTAGGGGAGAGAAGGCCCAATTTGGGTATTTTGGAGCATTCTTTCTTCAAATCTATAGAATATAAAATAAAGATAAGTATCTGTAACCCTTATTCTTGATTTAATTTAGTATTTGATATATTTTGAATACTATTTAAAATTTTTACTAATATGCATGTATTTTAATACATCTGATCTGTTTAATCTGGACAAGCATGCATGGCTCATTGGCTAATTTGTGAGTTTATGGTTCGGACTTTAAAATTTTGAAGGGTTTATTACTTTTCGGAAAGCACAAAAAAATTTATTATACACTGTGTATTTCTATAACTATATATTTGTATGAAAATAAGTATGAAACTTTACATTTACCTTGTATTTTCACATACATGTGTCGGATTGTAGTCACTTTATTTGGATTTGTTATTAGATATTCTAGCCAGCTCCTGACGGGAAGATTTATTGTTTAAAAATTCCTTTTTGCTTGTAGGAAAGGATTGGACGTAGTGAGTCTTCCCTTTGAATAATTTGATTAGACTTTATAATATAGTCGGATGTCCTAATATATTTAACAAGTTTTATAATTGTACCCAAAGTCGCAGGTGGCAAAACATAATAAATAACCTTACCTAGCAGAGACAAAGTACATAGTGGCCAAGTATGTGGGCCTAATTTGCATTTGATATGGTCTAAGATTACTGGGAGAATGTATAACCCTTTCTCAAGCTAGTTTTTAAATAATTTAATCTCAGATTTGGTGCAGGTTTTGTGTTTTTGCATAGACTTGGATTTTGCACTCAGATTTGAGATTCGTCGATTTTGCCCATAGATGAATTTTGGTATGTCTCGTACCAATTATTTTAATTATATATTTTGATCATGACCTTTGGACTATCTGTTACGATACTGTTTTGACTTATGTGGAAGCTATTTGATCATCTAGTTATCGAATTTTATCCCAAATCGTGAGTTGATTGATCCTTGGATTTGGACGTAGGATTGGACTTGGATTGGACATCTACTTATTGTAATCAGTCTGAATCACTACTGTATTTTATATAGTCCCGATGATGACTATTTTTTAAATAGACATTTATTTTAGATTTGAATATTTAATTTGAGTATGAAGATACCATTCGATTTTGGATATTTCATTTCTATTGGATTTATCATATTAGCAATTTTGATTTATTCGATTATTTGATTGGATTTTATTTTGCATTTGATGAATTAATTTCTATATCAACGACTTAGATTTATATTTATTTTTCAATTTTTTATTATTTGCTCCTTGACCCTTCCTCTAATTTATTGAAAACATTTACTCATATATAATACTATTGGACTTTAGACTCATATTTTATATTTTGTTTCTTCAAAGTAGAAGGTTCAAATATATTGCAGGAGTAAGAATGTGATCAGACAGTTGTTTGCTTGATTTGGTGAGTTTTAGTTTTATTATCACTAAAATTGATATTTGATGTAATTGGAATTTAAAGTTGACTGGATATAGACCCATGACTATATTTCAAGAATAGTTGGGATACTATGTTATGTCTTATTATGATTTTGGTTGAATCATTACCTTCTTACGATGAGTGTAGAACATATCATATTTATGTTGTCCAGACGGTTATCTGATGAGGTCTAATGTGAGTTTTTAATTTGTTAGGCCCTATATATTTAGTTTTTCACACCCAAATTTTAGGACTTAATATTATTTATTAAATTTATTTAAAATTTAAAATTTAAAAATAATTAATTAATTAGACCTAATAATTTTTAGGACATAATAGAATGGTATCAGAGAAATCATAAGGAGAGGTATTTGGGATTTTTTGGGTAAATAATTGATTAAATATTTGGATATGATAAGTACTACCTCTTGCAAATAGTAAAAAAATTGAGCTATAAAGGCTTGGGTTTAAATCAGAAGGTAGTTGTGGAGGCCTGGGTTTGGATTGGAAGGATGATCATCTGATCATGACGAGTTAGGTGAGCAACATAATGAGTGGATTGTTATAGCGGCAAAAGGAGGATTTTGTTTGGTTTTTACGGATATGTAGAGGTTTTGTTGGGCTTTGTGATTTTAGAGAAGAAGTAGCAGCCTTGGGTGGTGCCAATCCGAAATCTCACAAGATAGAAAGAGGTTTTGACCTTTAAAGAGGTAGGTGATGGAGTAAATCTGTTTAAAATCTCACGAGGTAGAAGGAGGTTTTGGTCGGTAAAGATGTAGGTGACAGAGCAGGTTAATCAAAAATCTCATGAAATAGAAGGAGGTTTCGACCAGCAGAGAGGTAGGTGACTGAGCAGGTTAATCCAAAATCTCATGAAATAGAAGGAGGTTTCGACCAGCAGAGAGGTAGGTGATAAAGAAGATAGATCCAAAATATCACAGAGTAGAAAAAAGTTTTGGCCAGTAGAGAGGTAGGCAGCGAAGCGGAGGTGATGAAATCAAGAATGTGAATATTTATGCTAGACCGCAGTGGTCTGAGACTTCGGATGGGTCAATATGAGATAAATGATGGGCGATTAGTTACGGGTGAGTTGCTGGTGGGAATTCTAGCACCTTATCTTGGGTCAAGAGAATGAGGAAATAACTTGGAATGTCTTTCAAGAGGCATATTTGAGGAGTATATATATAGTGCAAGCCCATAATCTTATGGAAGTCCATTTCTTGGTTCAGCAAACCTCGATCACTTCTTCAAAAGATAAGTTGAGAATGGTTATTATGTTTGAGTGAGGGAAAGAAGATACGTTAAGATTGGAAGTCATAGATAAAGATGAAGAAGCATATACCAAATCAATTTGTTTCTCTTCACAAGCCAAGTGGACCAGGTCTGGTCCATATACATATGTTGTTTAGAAAATAGAGTTACATTAGGAGTTTGCGCTGTGATGTCTTTTATCTTCGTTTGAGCAGACGAGTTGTGAAGTTAAAATGAACAACCTCTAACAAGAGAAAGGACAAGGAGTACAAGTCTTATTTTGTTGGCAACAATGTCGCTAATTGTGTAGGGGTTTGAAATTATGAGAGGAGTGAGAAGGAGACTCAAGGGTTGTTCATTCCACTCATTGTGATCGAATGGATAATTGTCTCTACAATTTCTTTATCATTGAAGAAGAACCCATGGAGGAAGAGCATGAGGTTCGGCCTCCTAAGGGAACATTTAGGAAGAAATTGAAGAATCTGAAAAGCTTGTTGAATCAGGATGGTAGCTGAGGACTTCAAGATCTAACTCAGAAGCAGTCGATACCGTTTTGACTTCAAACTCATAATGAGGAGCTAGACATGGCTTTATTTATTAAGTAGGAGTAGCTTTGGGAGAAGTCTTTCTAAAAGAAATCAGGGCATTGGAGCTAGAACTCAAACGATGAACTCGTTTATCCTCTAAAGGATAAAATAAAGAAAGGTCAGATGAGGTAGAATCTTCTTCTCTGAAGTTTCAAGTTGTGAGGTTAGCCTGCAAATTCTATCGGAGAATATTGTGGAATTAGTTTGCTTCATCAAAGTAGAGTCTACTTCAATTGCTACAAAATAAGCCATTTGTCAAGGGATTGTTCAAATTGCAGACATCCACATAGGAGTCAAACTATTCCAGGTAGAGCATTTGCAGTTACAGCTAGTGATATTAGCGTTGGTTCCTCATTCATGGAAGACTATTTTGATAAAATAGTTTCATTCTTTATTCTAGGGTATGAATCCTCTAAGTTCTAAGAAAGAATTAGTAAAAAGGTTTAAGGGATTAATTTTGGTAGTGCATGCTAGTCATCTATTAAGAGATAGATACCAGGCTTATTAGGCATATATGATCACATCCGGAAGTTATTTTGTGACCATTGAGTATATTTTCATCATTTGCAAGTTTGAAAATATTTTTCTAGAAAATTTATCTAGATAGTCCCTAGATTAGGAGATCGAATCTCCTATTGATGTTGTCCTTGGATCTGTGCCTACTTTGAAGGCCCATATGGGGTGGTCCTATCTAAGTTGAAGAGTTTGAAATAGCAATTATAGAATCTGTTGAGAAAGGTTTTTGTTCGGCTAAGTGTCTGGGCATGGGAGTGCTTCAATGCTCTTGGGTAAAAAAGAATGAATCAATGGGTTTATGCAAAGATTATTTAACAATCAAATATGTATCACCTTCGAAGGATCGATGATTTATTTGATCCATTCCAAGAAGTTTGGGTTATCAAGTATTTTAGTATCTTTTATGGATATTATTGATCAAATTTTTTACCATGTTTAAGTTAGTTGTGGTGGTTTTATCAATATTGTTCTAATTTATTTGAAATCTTTTTAAGGAGTGTGTGGCCTAATTGGGAAGCCTGCTGCAAATTGTGAGGAAAGGACAATCATTTATAAAAATTAAAAAGTATGTAATTATAGTTGGAGAAGGCATCATTTTGGGTTGTATATTTCTTAAGGTGATATTTGAGAATCCGAAGAAGATGGAAGTAGTGGCAAATTGAAAAAGACCGACTGAGGTCATGGAAGTGCAGAGTTTCTTAGATTTAGTCAGTTATTATGGGAGATTTGTTGAAAGTTTCTAGAGGATTGTAATGTCGTTGGTGCCCTTGGAATAGAAGCAACCAATGTATAATTGAAGTGATGCTTGTGACAAAAGTTTTTAGTAATTGAATAATAGATTGTCATCGATAATGTTGGTCATTATCAATCCTTGATGGATCAGAAAGATTGATGGTGTTTAGTGATACTCCTAAGAGAGATCTAGGTATGCTTGGATTCAATATGATCGAGCGCATTATCCAAGAAAAAGTTCAAAATATAGCACAATCTGGAGGATTTTGTGTAGAGGTGCTATGGCAAGGATGAAAGTAGAAAATCTGGTCCAGAGGGATTTCTCCTCTTTGCTGTCAAGATTAGATTTTGAATCAAGCTCCTATCTATGGGAAAAGCTGTTGAGAAGATTGGAGATGAAGCTCCGTTTTGAACAAATTATCATGAAGCTAGATGCAATTGAATAGGAAACCTTGAGCCTACTATATAAAGTGTTTCCCATTGCACGTTTCAGTGAAGATGTGGTTTTAAGGACTCTCTCATCATAGTATCGGCCGACTGATGAATCCTCTGGAGCAAGTGAGGTCATTAGCAGCTATAATTGAGTTGGATTGGTCTAAGTTTGAAGGAAACGTTGAAGACTCTCCACCTAGCGGAGTGGAGAGAGAGTTTGATGGCGAGTTGATCACAAGTCAAGGCAAGTAGGTAGAATATGAAGTGTAAGATCGTAACTTATGTGGCAAGGCATATCCATGCATAAAGGATGAAGTCGAGAAGAAGAAGCCTTCGATATTTTATTTTCGGTCTACCTCAAACGATGAGAAAATTAATGGCAATTTGGATGATGATGAATAAACTAATGAAGTCGGATCATTACTTGTCAATCAAGATGTCATTCCCGAGATTGGCTATCGATGCATTATCGAGATGAGGAGATTACATGGTATTCAAAATTTGAGGCTTCTGATTATGATAAAAAGCAAATAGTCAATCAGAGTGGCGTTCTCGCAAGTATCAACTTGACAAATGAGGGTGTAGAGAGGTAGCTGTGGGTGTTGATGAAGCTGTGCGTAATGTCAATAGGCCCTTTTCTGATCTGGTCAAGGAGCCTTGGACAGCGGATGTTACAGCAGCTGCTCCTTTGTTCTTTTCCCTTCATTAGCTGCTTGCGACGAGAGATATTTTACCTCATATCTATTCCCTTGGCTTGGAGATTCGGTATTTGGTGCTTCTTTTTATGGATACTTGTCTCTGTGGTCTCTCTGATATTGAGAAGGAGATTTTCTGCTCTTTCTATCCATCGACCGAGGAGATTCTAAACTGCCCTTCCAATGCGAATCTCGAGGCTCTCAGATTATTGGTGGGGTCAAATTCCTCCCATTCACACATTGCTTCCTTATCCCCTGATGGTAGGTTGGCTGTCTTTAAATTTTTATGCTTTGTGCTGGAGGCCAAAACTAAATTCACTGCTTGCAAATTTAAAGATTTGGATGAGCTTTTGGTTGGGCTTCTAAACTCTGCCAATTCAGCTAGGTAGATTGGT
>JAOVVI020008582.1:0-14112 GCA_028571085.2 Nepenthes alata
ATTTTTAATATTTAACATTTAAGTTCTTTGATTTTACTTTATCATTTTTAAAATTTATCTAAAAATAAAAAATAAAAAATAAAATAATTTGATAACAAACTGAATATAAAAAACTATTTAAAAGTTAAATAAAAAAAGAAATCATATAAGAAATAAAATAAAAGTTACAATAAAAAAATTTAAAAAGGTAAAAGGATAAAAATAAAATAAAAAACATACTAACAAATATAAAGAAAAAATAAAATAAATAAAACCTTAAAAAAAGATACATAAAATGCAAAAATTCTTATTCTAATTTTATTTCTCATTCTTTTCTTTATTAAGGATTTTGTGCTTTGTTTTTGTTTTCAAAACTTTAAATTATGATTTTTTTCCTTTTTCATCTACCTTTTATTTATTTTTTCTTAATTTTCTAAGTCAATATTTTTTTTCCTTCTCTTTCTTTTTTATTTTTTTTAACTTTCATATTTTGCAATATTTCATGATTTGATTTATAAACTTTTCTTATTTTTTTAAAAAAATTTCATCTTTTATTTTTATTTTTTTAATAATTTTCTCTTTTATTTATGATTTATCAATTGTATTATAATTTCTTTATTTCTTTTACTTTCTATTTAATATGTTTAATATTTCTTTTATTTACATTTCGTAATTTTTTTTCATTTTAAGTTTTTAATAAGCATTTTTTTTCTTTATTATTTTTTAAACTAGTCTTCTGATTATTTTTATTTTGTACACTTTTTTTAAACTTTTTATTTTTTATTTTTAAAATTTTTTATTCATCTTCTTTTTTATTTTTCATATATTATTATTATTATTATTTTATTTTCAATGTTTAAAATTTTTTATTTTTTTATTTTTCAGATATTTTATTTATTAAACGTTAATTTTTTTTCTTTTCTTTTTCTAAAATTTATATATACTTTTACTCTTTTTTTTTTTGCTGTTTTGTTTTAAAACTATTGGTTTCCACTTTAGTTTTCAATTTTTAAAAGTTTTTTCACTTATTTTTTTATTTATTGTAATTCATTTATCATTTTATATATTTTTTTATTTTTTTATTCTTCCATGCTTTCCTTTTTCATTAATAATATGTTTATTTATTCATTTATTTTTTGTTAGATTGACACCTTTTGAGTCTCTATTTTTTTATTATCTATATTATTATATTTGTGTTGATTGGACTAATAGTTGTCCATCTTTGTAATTTGTTTGTTTAATCTAATAATTTTTTTTCTATTACAATCAATGTTCAATATTTAAAATTTGGAATCGCTTAACATATTATTTAAAGTGTTAATTTGAATAGTCATGTTTATTTACATTTTTCTTATGCTAATTTTATAGAAAAGTTGCTTGTTGGTGATTTTATTATTTAGCTAAAAGGCAGTTTAATTATTTAAAAATAATAAATAATTAAGAGATAATTTATTAAATATTCTATAAAGTGATTCAGAGAAATCTATTGATAATAAATTGTATTTTTAGTCAAATCCTGATAATAATTTTACTTTTAAAATCTAAGAAAATGAAATTAATTACTAGTCCTAAGAATTTGTTAGAAAAAATCTAATTCAACATCTATGCAATTGGAAATTTTAAACAGCCAAAATAATAAAATAAAAAAAAGAAAAAAAAATCTAATATACATCAATAATCAAATCATTGATACCTAGATGCGCCATGAGTATTTATTGAGATTAAAAGACCTTATATTACAAAAAAATAACAAAAATATAAAAATCCTAAATCATTTAACTTATATAAAATATTTAAAAAACATCTTACACAATTCCTTTTTAAGCAAGTTGTCACAGGAGAATTACAACAATAAGTAAAGCAATAAAAAATCTAGACAAAATAGCTGCTTGATCAATTACAAGATCAACAAATCTGAGAACTATAATTAGATGTTAAACTAAGTCTAATAGAGTCTAATCCACCCTAATAGATTGAGTGGCAAGTAGTGTGAATGTTGATGTAAACTCAGTTGTTGGAGAATTTTTTTTCTATAATTTATATTGAAGTAACTTAAAATTTATAAAGAAATTTGATAAAATAGATTAGAAATAAGAAATAAACAGACTTAGATAAGAAGATAGTTAGACATTTAGACAAAAAGATCAAAAAATTAAGAGAGAGAACGACAAAAGGAAAAAATCAAGCATTCGTTCCATTAATCCATCTCTAATCTATTGCGAGCACTCTCTCATTATGCTATCCAACTAAAAGAAATAAATTACACAAACTAATATATGTTTTAGCTATTTTTCTCTTAAAACACTACATATAATTGGATATATTATTCAACATATAGACTGCTGAATAAGACATCACATGAATAGGTGACATGGGCCATAATTGAAGTGATGTAGCATTTAAAATTGTAATGAGATGTATACATTACAACAAATGTATAACTTTATAAATTTTTTAAGTCTCAAATTAGTAACTTGCCATATTGTGATATTGTAGCTATGCTAACATACCCTTAGTTCTGATTTATGCTAGATCTATCTAATATTATAAGCTCTTAACAAGTTTATTTTATTACACAATTGTTATATATAATGTCAAAATGATCAAAGAAAGTAATTTCACTTATTAAATTGAAATAAAAAAATAATTTTAACAAAATTAAAATTTTTATACATAAAAAAAAGTTTGAAGGTCTCACATTTTGACAATAAATTAGAATTTTTCACAAAAAATAAGAAAAAAACTATTAAATTAGCTATTTTACTATTAAAATTCAACCAACTAAATACTTTATATACAAGTACAAAAGTAAAAAAATATTGTATTATTATGTTTATTTGAACAAACCATTGGCAATAAGAGAGATTTCATATTTATTTATATTTTACTTCTCATTACTTTGTTAAAATTTTGATGGAATATTACTAAATAAAAAGAATTTTATGATCTTTAATTTCTTCATACTAAATAAACAACTAAAATGATTCATATCATTTTATATTACAAAATAATTACATTCCAAATGGATATATGTTTGAGAAATTAAGATAAATTATCATTATTAAAAAGTAATTTTTTATTATGATTAAAACGCCGATTGATTTTGTAAGTGGAGTTTGAAGAATTTATGATTTATGATTTGTTGATTTCAAGTAATGAAATGATTTTTTAAAATACTTTATAATATCAATTTTAAAGTCTAATTTAGAGTTGCTATATGCATTAATGTACGCTATCACATAATATCAAAATATTATAAATTTGGTGAGATATATATATATTTTTTTACATATTGTGAAATAAAAAATTATCAAAAATATTCACAATATCATGTTTATTTTAATTATGTCATGGCTTTTTACTTTTCATATTAATTATATTATATGCAAAATATTATTTTTTAACGTATAATCTCAAAAAGGATATTTAGTTATATTTTAAAAATTCCTTCAACACGGCAAGTATATTAAATATGACAAATATGACTAATTTTGACTTAGATTTTTCAATAATAAAAAATTTATATTAAAATAAAAGTAGATAATAAAAAGAGACAAAATAAAATTTGCTAATAACATTTTTTTAAAAAAAAGGCAAAAAGATTATAATATTTTTAAAATAAAATAAAAATTGAGAATTGTGACGTTCACCAAGTAATTGAAGTTGTCATGAAATTATTTTTATTATTTTCATTTATTAATATATTATAAATATATTATATTGCAAGCATATTGCAGCGATAAATATACAAAAAAGACAGCGAGAAGAAAGGAAAATAGAGGGTAGTAATTAATTGGCATCCTATATTGATATTCATATTAGGCTAAAATATCTATAAATAAAAAAATTAAATAAAATTTAGAAATAAAAATTAATTTTAAGTCTTTTATATGACAATTTAAATATTTTTTATTAAGAAAAAAATGTGATTAAAAAATTTAAAAAAAAAGTTTTAAATTTTTTAAAAGAGAGAAATAATTATATATTTATAGTAATCTCTACAATATATTATGGACATAATTAATAATAAGAAGTCAACATAATCTTTTTTTTATTATTTTATTTTTTGAGTTGTTTGAATCTTTTTAATTTTGTCATGATAATTTGAATGATAATTATTAATAAATTATTAAAAATTTTGCTCACTATCTTTCCAAATTATAGTCATTCTCTATATATATAACCTATTAAAATTTTAAAAATTAAAATAAATCTATATTTGCTAAATTTGTTATAGATAAATAAAATAAATAATATATGTATTAAATATAATATCCAACTTATCAAAAAAATTTCCTTAAAACTTAAAAAAAATAAAAATAAAAGAATCAAGTTTTACTTGAATTAATCGTCCACTGCTTTCAAAAGCCCAGTAACTTTAGCGTTGTCAAAGTCAAATTTACCCGTTAAAATCTTCCCGTTTCTAATGCCGACTTCAAAATCTTACAGTTAGAGGCGGAGGAGAGACGTACACGCCCAGCCAAGGGGAAGTAAATTTACAGAGTAGCTTCTCTATCCGGAGGCTGGAGGACTCTCTCTTGTTGCTAAATCTCTCTTTGAAAGCACTCCCCTCCTCGATTTCCGTCACCTCACAATGTCCAGTTGAACTCACTGTTCATGTCTCCCTCTGGCAACAAACGCCCAGCCAGCAACAACGCCGCCGCCTCCGCTTCCGCGAGCACAAGCATCTCCTCCTCTGTAGCCAACACATCCTCAGTCGATATCCATTTTCTGGCAATGAAAAGCTTGAGTCTCAGCCAGCTCCCTGTTCCCTGGATGCCAAAAACAGCCTCCAATTCAACTTCAATCATGAGGACTAGCACCCGTCCTAAATTCTAATGACATTATTTCTCCCCAAAACATTGGAGCTTCGATTATCGGCGGTGTCACTGCCAATTTATCACGAACAAATGGCTACGCATCCCAACCCTACTAAGAAGTTTGTCATCAAGCTTGTATTGTAGAATTGGTAAAACAGTTCTACTAATAAAGATGAGAATATGGTGAAGAATATATTCTACAGAAAAAGGAAGGATTTTATTCTTGTATTGGGCATTCAATTACTTGGTTCCATTCTGACTGCATCTGTGTGAAATATGCAAGAAAAATTTGATGTGTCAACCCCTACACTGCTTTTCAATCTTAAACTTGATACATTGTGGTATTTTATTCTTGTCTGGCATTTGGTCAGTAATTAAGCCTTTTTATCAACTATATTTCCTTGTTTAATAAACAAAATTTGGCTTTACAGTGTTGACTTTGGCCTTCCGGGGTTCCCAACTAAGGATCTTTACTACCGATTTCTTTCACAGTTCATTCCCATTTTTTATATTCGAACCAGAGAATACTCGAAGGTACACTGTGTCCTATCCTAACATGTGTTGTGAACCTTCTTTCGCAAAGGTACCTTCTTGGCTTTATTTTGATTAACCATATTCTTCTTTCCCTATAAACTTGAAAGACAGTACCTGTGGCACCTTACTTTGTCAATTATAGTGGAGCATTATTTTGTAAATATCCTGGTAATGGCATAGATATATATATACCTCATACTTTAAAACGGGGGAGATGTTATCTTATCAACCAAGTGATTGGTGGCTTTCATATTATGATGCTTGAGTTTTATTTTTTCTAGTGTTATTTGCTTGCTTACTTTTTTGTTGTCATTACATTGAGTTCATTCTCTCTCTCTCTTATTTGATTACTTTGTCACCAAGCCACTTCTGTGAAAAACTAGCTATCAAAAGTTTCTATCTTGGACTCAGAAGTTAAGTCGTTTATGATACCTGTAATGATAATAGCATGTAATTGTTTGCCTTAGGTCTTATTGAAGTTGGCTTTTAATCCTTTTTTCTCTCCCTCGTGTAATAATTTCTAGTTTCAGTTGCAACTTTGTCCCTCTATTGTCCAAATCAAAAATTCATTTTCTTCAACTTTATATTAGACTTTAATACAAGCGATCGACCCAATGTCTTTTCAAGTTTTTACATCTAAATATTGTACTCAAGCACACTCATGTGATACATTTAAGATACAAGCACATTAGGGTGACGTGAAGAATAAGAATGTGATAGCTTTATCTGACCAATATGAAATGTTAGTCCTTTGAATATAAGCTTTCTCTAGCTAAAATTATTATACTAGGGAAGATCATTGAATGAAAACTTCTATCGCTGGGGTAGCCTATTCCTCAACCACTAGGAGTTTTGTCCAGTTTTGGATCCTCCATAACAGCTTCTGTAAAACCTAATCTTCCAAATAAGTTGTAGCTGAAATAACATAATAAATTCATTTTGCTATTTTATATTATGTCAATATCTGTCAAAAGAACATCTTTGATAGATTTTTGGAATCTTTACATCCATTTCTGACGCAACATTAACATTATTCTATAGTCTTTCATTATAATTCTAAAAGCTATTATGTATATTGGTTAAAAGGGGACTACTTTTTGTCTGGGGTCATGAAGAATGAAAACTAAGACAATCAGTAGGATGTGTTAGAAAATTTCAATTTCTGTGTGATGATCAACAAACTTGTTTTCTTCTTGTGGATGAGAAAATGTTAACTATGTTTTATTCATTATGATTTTGTTTTTAGGTTTACGATTAGTTTTCTTTTGAGAACTTTGCTCATGCTTATTAGATTGGTCTTGTTGATTTCTATAATAATGAAACCTTGACCAAGCTGAAATTGGATCACTCTTGTATTCACTTCACATTCAACAGGCCAATGGCAGGTGATGATTAAACAAGTGGATGGTTCCTATGCTTGTGTAGTAGAGAGTGCAACTCGCTTCACACTTGATGAAGTGAGTCTGCTTGCGAGGCTACAAGGATTCTTCTTTTGCCTAAAATAGTTTTCTTATGTTTTGCATGCTGTTGTCCACCTTTTGTTTTGCATGATAATGATTATGCTACTCAGGAGTTTCAGTACATTTCATCTTGTTTGTTGACTACCCTTGTCTGTGTCAAAAGCCGATAGCTTTAGCAATCATTTGGATCTTAGAGAGGTGTAATATAACAGAATTAACTCTAAATCTAAAAGAACTTAGTTGTGTTCACTTTCCTTGTAGCTATTCCTCCAGAGACTAACTTTCTTTCTGTCTTGTCTCCGTGGTGTGGTTGACCATGCTGTAAGTCATCTTTCATGATCCAATTGGCAGCTGATTTGATTTTTGTTAAAAATCGTAGACGCACTTGACTTTACCAAATAAAAAAATAAAATAAAATCTTAATCATCTTTCAAGGAATGTTCCATTATCAACATTAAACATGGTCTAGAGTATTCTGAGAAGTCAAAGAAGACAAAATATGTATGTGATACCATTTAACCAAAAAAAAGTCTTAAAGTAATTAACCAGGTTTTAAAGGAAAGCAAATAATATATAATAGAATTTACTTGAAATTTTCAACATCATGCAAAGTCTTTCAAATATTAATAACAATTTGCTATTACTTGTTAGTGAGATTGTTCATGGGCTAACTCATGTTGGGTCAAGCTGCGAGAAGATGAGGACATGGTTGGAAGACCACCTATCTTTGCGGGCGAAAAAAAATGATAAAACTTGTTTACTATTATTCACTTATTTCTTAATGTAAAGGATTATTTTGAACCATTTTTCCCCCTTTTGTCCAAGAAGGCTTAATTTTGTATGATGTGATTGAATTGTTGTAGAATGCAACATGGTTGGAAGAAGGAACTGATTTAGAGACATCTTTGGAGTGGCAAAGTCAACCATGACTAGGGATTGTAACAGTTACTAAGGCCTGCTATTTTATTAGTGATCACATTACTGACTTCTGAGGGTTAAAATTTTATAGGGTAATTCAATCTATCTGTGAAACAAATACTTGAGTTTTTTCGATTCATTCCTAGTGCTGATAGTTGAGGTTTTTTTTTAAAGTGTCTGAGGTCGTCCCTTCATTCTTTAAAGCAAATCAGCTGAAGGCCTATTAAGGTATCAATGGAAGGTGACTGATTAATTATTCAATCACTATCACTATGCTAAATTTGAATTTATTTTTTAACACATTGTCCAATTTTTTGTTCAATCAACCTTCCCTACAATTGTATAGCATGACTCATTACTTTGATAATCCAATAATTATTACTATAAATGTCTATTTTTAGTTTTAGTCCTTTAGATCCTAGGGTTTTTCAATAAAAAAAGTGTTAGAAATTTGAAAGGTTAAAAATAGTAAAATAATAAAATATTATATAACAAAATATCAAATTTATATCAAAAAATTTTAAAGAAAAAACCATAGACAAAGGAGATAAAGTTTTACTATTTTTGTAATTCGGGTTACAAATAAGGAGATGGCTACAAATTAAGTTTCTAAAATCCTACTAAATTATTGTTCAAAATATACACACACGTATCAAAACTAATGAGTTCAAAAATATAATAGATACTATTATTACTATTTTTTTAAAAAAATTCACATTAAATCACACTATAAATTCTTGGGGTTGGGTCTTCAAAGAAGTCAGTTGCACAAAATAAAATCAGGTCATATCAAACAAATAAGTTTGAGTCCCTCTATGTTGAATACTCGCACCATCTAGTCATTGCACTAGTTGTGGAAGATAAAGAATCCAAATAATTCAATATATTACACAAAATAAAGGCTACTCTATATTACTATAATTAGAAACTGAAATAAAAAAGAAAATTAAGGAATAAAAAAGCTAAGGGTAATGGGCATAGTTTGAAGCAGCACTATTTCAGCACCTTGCTAACTTTTAAAGCATCTATCTCTGGCCTTCAATTACTTTGGACTTGTAATTAGAATCAGACATCTCAGATGAACACATTCTGTATGCATTTAATTTTTGCCAATTTCATGCCAGAAAGTATGTCTTATGATTTTGATATTGCATTTAGTGTCAATGTACAGATATCTATATTTTTTGTTAAAAAATAATCCTGCAACAATAGAAGGAATACACATCAATGGCTGCCAAACGCACTAGGAGGAATGCATTCAACTGCAAGAAATTTGAACGATAATCGGTAACATCAATTGTCACGAATTCGGACCAAATAGGTCAATTAAAATAATTAATTATAATTTTTAAAATTTAAAATTCTAAATAATTTTAATCAACTAATACTAAATTTTAAAAATTTAGGTATGACAAACCAAATAAATAGGACCCGACATAAATCAAAATTCACACAAGACCTTATCGGACAACCGTCTGGATAGAAATAATACGACCTACTCTATAATCATCGTAAGGGAGATAACAATTTCAACCAAAATTATAATTAAACATAACATAATATCCGAACTAAATCCAAAATATATCCATCGACCTATACCCAGTCAATTTCATAATCTGATCACATAATTACCAATTTAAATCATAATAGAACCAAAATTTATCGAATTAGGATTGTAAGTTGTTGGCTAACCACTAATTTTATGATGTTTATGTTAAACTATATTTGATTTTAAATTGTAACAATCTAATTCTTTAATTAAGTTTTGTTCTTTAGTGTTACCTCATCTCTTTATGTGTTACTTTTATTTGTTAACTTATTTAGTGTTACCTCATCTAATGATAATTGTACTTTCAAATATGTCAAAGCATAGACAAAGGAATTAGGAGGTAATTTAGAGTTTTATTATTCATTTTTATTCAATTACCGTAATTTGTCGGCCTTTAGATCTAGGAATTTGATTGTTATGTAATTAGGATTGCAAGTTGTTGGCCAACCCCTAATTTTACGGTGTTTATGTTAAACTATATTTGATTTTAAATTGTAACAATCTAATTCTTTAATGAACTTTTATTTTTTAATGTTACCTCAACTCATTATGTGTTACTTATCTTTATTAACTTATTGTATCAAAGTTGTTCCTATCTCTTTTGTTTATGTTATGATATTCTATTATATATCAAGCAGTTGGATTATGATAAAATTTGGTTAATTATTTAATTGTTTGGGTAAAGCTAGTTAAGTAAATTTGTTAGTTAATTAATTAATTTTTTTATCTTTATTTTTGCAAATTCTATTTTTAATTGCATGTATAAAACATTAGGCCTTTAGTTTGTCAAGTCACACACTACATATTCGCTTAATTGATTTCACAATCCAAAGTTTTCATTTTTATTTGTTTAGGATCTAGGATTACTTATTTTTCACCAAATATTTTAATATATTATAACTCTATTCTATATAGATACAACCATAACTGACCAATTAATATTATTCCGTGCTCTCATGTATTTTACTAATCATATACCATTGTAGATCGCTCACTAAAATTTAAGATTGAGTTTTAATGTAACAATAAAAGTTATTTTATTGTGTCTAGATGTAATATAATTTTAGATCACAGTAGCAGCTTATCTCAATAGATTGTAATATTTGTAATTATATATCATCTTGATGTAACCTAATTGATGGTGGATGGAGTGATATGATTATGAAATTATATAAAAAGTTTTATCATTTGGTGATTAAAACTGTTGATTTATTAAAATTAAAAATTTAAAAATTAAGAAAGAATTGGTTGAAATCCTGTGTTAATCACATAACTTAAGTAGCCTCAAGTGATAACTCTTTCTATATACTAATACTTGTGATACATATATCCTGATTTAAAAATGACTTAATAAAAGATATGATTATAAAGTTATATAAAAAGTTTTATTATGTGGTGACTGAAAATGTTGATTTATTAAAATTAAAAATTTAAAAATTAAGAAAGAATTGGTTGAAGTCCTATGTTAATCACATAACTTAAGTGGTCTTAAGTGCTAACTCTTTCTATATACTAATACTTGTGATGCTTGCATCCTGATTTAAAAATGACTTAATAAAAAATGTTTGTATTAGGATTAATTGAATCTTCCTAAATTTTAAGTTATTCTAATTGCTTTAATTACTATTATTCATGACTTTTTTTTACTATTATTTTTGTTAAATTTGTAACTAACTTTAAGTTTAGTTTAGTTGAGTTCTAATCTAAATATTTTTTTTAAATCTTTTAAATTGTGGAAACAAGATACAAAGATTTATTAAGTAATTTGATTAATTAGTTTATAATATAAAGAATACAATTTACGTGGAGAATGATGGCCTACTTGCTAAAAAAGTTGCACAGTATTGATTTCGTGTGCAGAATGGATTTGTTGATTTTTATAACTTTGTAAGTCTAAAGATTTTTATGGCTATCACCATTCTACCTTAAATGATATATTTTATTCTTTTCATATTTAATTAAATTTTGCTCTATATTTTAATACAATGAATATTGATAAATTTGGTGTATGTATTATTATGTGTGGAAAGAGGTCAAGCTATGAAATGAAAAAATAATTTTTTTTTAATTTTAGAAAAACTATAACTTAGATTCTATGTTAAAATTTATATGTTTCTATGTTACGATCGAGGAACACAATATTCGTAGGTCAAAATAAAATCAATAATATATTCTATTAACCATAATAATCCAACCCGGGCGTAACAATCCGAATACATACAGGACCCAATATGATAAACCCCGCATAATATCTCATTGGATATAAATCCTGACAAACACAATAGACAACATATTATCCAAATATCACAAGGGAGGTATTCAACATTGCAACAACTCATTAATATAACGCGATAACTCTAAACATATTCTATACATGGATCAAGGCCTTCATCCGGCCATAGACAAAACCATAATATATCATTGAGATTAGAAATATAACCAATATGAACATCCCCACTCACCGATAGAGATCTGCCGCATCAGACGTCCAAGCTCTACAAGCGTATCCAAGCCACTGGTCTGAAGGGATAATGTAGTGTCCCACATCGGATGGGGAGGTGAACGAAGCGCGCTTTATAAGCTGTGGAGACCTTTCCCTTGTAGACGCGTTTTGGTGGTGGTGGACTCCGTCTACCAGGAACAAAACCATGCGGGCCGTGTGTTGGCTTGAGCGCCGTGAAGTTCTCTCATCCCAAAGCAGAAAATATCTATAGGCGGGTGGCCCGAGGATGTTACAAATGGTATCAGAGTCAAGGCCTGATTCGGTGTACCAGCGCGGACACTGGGCTCCCTTAGGGGGGTGGATTGTAGTGTCCCACATGAGATGGGGAGGTGAACGAAGCGCGCTTTATAAGGCGTGGAGACCTTTCCCTTGTAAACGCGTTTTGGGGGCGGTGGACTCCAGCTGCCAAGAACAAAACGGTGCGGGTCACGTGTTGGCTTGAGATGCCGTGAAGTTCTCCTGACCCAAAGCAGACAATATCTATAGGCGGGTGGCTCGGGGACATTACAGATAAAACATGAAAATATAAGCCTAGAGCTCAGCAAGTATCAACAATTGTATAAAACGGTACACATAAATCAGAAGTGGGGATATTGTATAGCAATCACGTAAAACAAAACACAATGTCCGTGAAATCCCTAAAAATCGAGGAGATGTCTCATACTAAATCATCGTCCGTATTAACTCGTCCCTCCAAGACAAAATCATATAAATCACGATTTGGTAAAATCTCGTAGACGATATCATATTATATGATCTGAGGTTACATTACATAATTGCGACCGTCATCACATCCATGTGGGACACATACCATCGTTCGGATCTAAAACTCATAATACAGAAATTAAGATAAGACCGCTGAAATTAAAACATAAATTAAAACACGTTCCGGGTTTATCATATCAGTACGTACGAGATATTCCTATCGCCAATCCATGGGCCAAACCACGTATCTCAAATCGTCGTCCACGCAACACATGCAGAAATACAAAGCATGCACAAAATTAGAGAACCAAAGATAAATAATAACAACTTGAGGACGGGTTACCCTCATCCGGTAACCATAGCTATATCAGCTATGATTTAAGCCAGCAGCTCAAGGCTTGGCTACGGTTTAGGCTAATAGCTCAAGGCTATCCATGTACTCTGTCACCCATAGATTAGGAACTTGCTCGCTATGTTTTACCACCCGCGGCATTGGGTGCAACATCAAGTTTTAGTTATATATTAGGACGTCCGAATATATTAGTTTTTCATCAATTCCTTACGATGGTTCTCAATTAAATACATAGTGGGGTAGGTCAGCTAGAAATATCTCAACCTTTCTTCCGGCGGAAGTAGCCTTAACCTTCCTTCCGGCGGAAGTAGCCTATCATATACGTCCCCGACGGGACTAAGCCTCCCCATCGGGAGCGGTACCAAATGTCTCGTGCCTCGGATCACATAAACGACCCCTCGGGTCTCGAACCGTCATGGTCCCGTAGTGATCCCACCCCCGGCAGCATGCATGGTTAGTGCAAGGCTTGGTTTATGGTTTCACAATATACGGATACACAAACATACATATAGATCATCCGGGTGTCTAAAATCCCTCCAAATCATAAATACCAGTACAAAACCATCCTACAACTGATAAAATATACATGCATGTACACAATTGATAAATTGGGGGTATATAAAAATACATGCATGCTAGTAAAATCTCCGACAGTAGTCAAAATGTATCAGAAATTAAATCATACCAAGAATAGGGCTAGAGGATACTTGCCATAATATTATACTCCGTAGATCTGAAGAAAGGATGTCCCGAAGCACCCAATTTGTGTATCTCTCTCTCCTGCCTCACGCGCCTCGCACGCACTGCCCCTCCTTCTCTCCTCTCTGCACACAGCTCCTCTGCGCTGTTGCCGCTGCTGCCGCCGGTCCTCTGCTGCCGATCGACCACCGCGCCACCTCACGTGGCCGTCGTCGGCCTCCTCCGCCTCACCCAGCCGCACCGACGCTGAAGACGCTACTGTCTCTCTCCTCGTGTAACTTTTCCATCGCTCTCCTTGCACAACCCACACCGCACGCCACCGCGCCCAGCCGATGAGGGCTGCGACCACCGATGTCGCTGCTACCACGCCAAACGGCCGCCGTCGACTCTTCCGGCACTAGTTTCCTCACCCAGTGCCGCTGCCATCTCAACCCGCAACTGCCGCAGCAATCGCCGCCACACCCACAACCACAATCGACCACCGTTCACCTGCGACGCCAACACCGCCACCGCCCTCTTCCTCCTTCTCCCGTCTCCTCTTCCTCCTCCTCCTTCTTCTTCGCGCCGTACGAACCCTAGCCCCCCCTTGTTCC
>JAOVVI020008583.1:0-14112 GCA_028571085.2 Nepenthes alata
GGGAATAGGTGACACTATTCTCTTCGAGATTGTTCTTATTTGATTTCTGCATTGCTTTTGCATAATCTATTTACATATTTTTGCATACACGATAAATTCACGTTCACTTTCATCGAATCAGAATAATGTTGGTTTAACCCGTTTAATCGTTGGTTAGCCCGTGTTAAGCAACGAGTGCGATTGGGTGGTCCCGGGGGTCATCCCATCAACTGACTCTGCAAGAGTAAGTGAAGAATTATGTCTGTAGAACTGTGTTGAAAAAATTATGTATTAAGTAATAATGAAATTAAACTATGGCAACCGTGCTAAGTGGACTAATCAGGGGAGATAGTTCAGCTTCTAGTATGTCAACAAACTCTAGAGAGTCAACCTTTATACCTAATTATTACACTAAGAGAGAATTTGTCCCAAACATAGAATCCCTTCGAAAAAAATTTATGCTTGGTAAAAATAAATATGTTCGAGATTGGTATTTTAAAAACTTTTCAAAAAATGAATTAGAAGAATTTTGATTATTGTGGAAAGAAACAATAATAAAGGAACGTAAGAATCTACCCCTTCTTTGAGTGGTTCCTACCGTTTATACAAGAAAAGAAAAGTAAAGAATACAGGAAAATTAAATCTGCGAAGACAGAAGAAAAAAATCAAAAAGACAAAATTATAGATGAACAGCAGGCGCTCAATGAAACTATTATTGTGAAAAAAGAAATATCTACTAGTACGAGTGATCTTAAAAATACTAGATCATCTAATGAATCTGATAATTCATCTACTAGTAGAGGAGATCTTGAAAATACCAAAATTTCTGATGAATCTGATAAGGTTGATAACCCTAGACATTCTAAAATAAAAAATCTTGAAGACACTATATCATCTTCTATTGATGAAAATATTGAACCAATAGAACCATCTAAAACTGACAAACTTACAGATCCGCCTAAGATATCTGAAACTTTGGCCATTCAAACTATTGATACACATTTACCTAAAGACGATAAAATTAACCAAGAGATTAATAGAGTAAGGAATATGCCCAATTCTTTTACAAATAATTATTATCCACGGCCAACACCACCGGATATACAATATGAAGAAAGATATCAATATTCTCCACGAATTTAAGATGTAAATAATATACACCAATGGAATATTGATGAAAAATATGAGTATGAAATTACGTGTTTATTACATGACATGGAAATTTCTGCTTCTACTTATCGTGTCTGTAATACAATAATGACTGAACCTAATGTTACAAATTTACTAGTAATTGGTTTTACTAGAACCCTGAAATATTGGTGGAAAAATACTTTAAATGCTAATGAAAGAAATTATAATTTAAATCATACTGAATCTGTTCAACAAGAAGAACCAAATGGAGAAATTCAGTTTGTTCAGAGATCAAATTCCTTAGAAATTCTAATTATTACTATTAGTCAAGGTTTTCTAGGAAACGTTGAAGATGACTATTTAAACTCTCATGTAATCTTAACAAATCTTAGATGTCCTACCCTCCAAGATTTTTCTTAGTATAAAGATATATTTCTAACACATATCGTTAGAAGACAAGACTGTAATTAATCATTTTGGAAAGAATGATTTATTGTTGGTCTTCCTTCCCTCTTTGCTAAAAGAGTTATGACCAAACTCACTGAGTTAGGAGGATGTAGAGCCATTCAATGGAATCAAATGACTTATGGATAATTATTTGCCTTCATTAAAAAGGAAGGACTACAATTATGTCAAGAATATAAAGAACAAATAAAACTTTAAAATGATAAAAAATAATTTAAGGCTCAATTAGAAACTTTTTGTTATCATTATGGTATTGAAAAACTCAAAGCACATTCTCAACAGAAACCTAAATATATGTCTAAGAAACCATATCAGTCTAATTTTTATACCCCGCATAAAAAATGAACTGTCAAAAAATCATCTAATCAATCTAAAATATTATATCAACCTCAACATTCTATGGCTGTCTACTGAAAGTGTAAACGACCTGGCCATATGGCAAATCAATGTAAAGTAAAAAAAATTGATGAAATATTTAAAGATGATCCACATTTAAGTAATAAGTTAACAACATTATTATTAACTGATAATTAATCTGAAAATGACTGTGTTTCTGATTACGAAGTGACTAATATTAATGAAGACATTAATGAATCAACTGAAGCCTTCTCTGAATTAGAATCTGAAAAAAAGTAAAATATTTCTCATAAATAATTATGTAATTATAAATTTTAACTTAATATGTTAAGATCGAGTAATAAAACAGAATATTTACTTGAAATAATTGATAAAATTGAGGACCCAGAATAGGAAAAATAATATTTACAGAAGTTAAATGATTTACTTATTACTACTCCAAAAGAACCAGAAGATTTCAGTTTAACAAAACTAATTAATAAATATCCTTCACCTTCTTTGTTTCAGTAAGTAACAACTGGTGATCTACAACGAGAAATTAAACAAGTAAAAACTAAAGTAAAAGAATTAAATGATAATTTACGAGAAATCAAATTTGATGAATTACATTTGACTACACGTCTTGCTATTTTAGAGTTTAAGAAAAATACATAAGAAGAATCTAGTCATAACTATGAAATACGATCTATGGATCAAACTGAATATCTACAACTCATTTTAAAAATTAATTTTCAAAAATGATACTGCCCCATTACCTTAGTAGTTAATCAAGAATATCATCTAAAAATAAGAGCCTTACTAGACAATAGTGCGGATCAGAATTGTATTCAAGAAGGATTAATTCCTATAAAATATTATTAAAAGACGATAGAAAAATTACATACGACAAGTGGATCAAAGTTAAACATTAAATACAAATTAACGCGTGTAGCAATCTGCAACCAAGGTTACTATTTTAAGTCAACATTTATACTAGTTAAAGATTTACAACAAGATATTATTCTTGGTACACCATTTTTACGCAAATATATCATTTTACTGCCTCTGCTGAAGGTATTTCTACTAATGTCCTAGGAATACCTATTCTGTTCCAATTTCTTCATCCTTTTAAACAAAAGGAAATACAAGAATTACAAGAAATGACGATTTCTAAATAAATAAATCCCATAATTAAAAAGAAAAAATAAATTAATTATTTACAAGAAGAAATACAGACAGACAATATTGAACAACAATTGAAACAAGCTATTGTACAAATAAAGATTTCTAATCTACTCCAGCAATTTGAAAAAGAAGTATGTTCTACTCTTCTAACTGCTTTTTGGAATAGAAAACAACATCAAGTTTCTCTACCATATGAATCAGACTTTCATGAAAGTAAAATTCCTACGAAAGCACATCCAATTCAAATGAATCAAGAATTGTAAGAATATTGCAAGAAGGAGATTCAAAATCTTCTTGAAAAGCAATTGATTCGACCATTCAAATCTCCTTAGAGTTGCTCTGTATTTTATGTTATGACCAATGTTGAAAAAAAAGAGGAGTACCTCGATTAGTTATAAATTATAAACCATTAAACAAGGCATCCAATGGATTCGGTATCCTATACCTAATAAACATGACTTAATTAATAGATTATACAACGTAAATATTTTCTCTAAATTTGATATGAAATCTGGATTCTGGCAAATTCAAGTTCAAGAAAAAGATCGCTATAAAATAGCATTTACAGTACCCTTTGGCCATTATGAACGGAATGTTATGCCATTTGGATTAAAAAATACTCATTCAGAATTTTAAAATATAATAAATCAAATATTTAATCCATATACACAGTTCATTATTATTTATATTGATGACGTAGTTGTTTTTTCCAATTCTATTGATCAACATTTTAAACATCTTTATCAATTTTTATATATTATAAAGTAAAATGGATTAGTGGTATCATTACCAAAAATCAAGTTATTTCAAACAAATATAAGATTTTTAGGTTTTAATATTTATCAACATTTGATAACACCTATTCAAATATCAATTGAATTCGCTGCTCAATTTTCTAATAAAATCAAAGTTAAAACTCAACTACAACGATTTCTAGGTTGTTTAAATTATATTGCAAAATTCATACCAAAATAGAGATAAACGTGTAAACCATTATACTAACGCCTTCAAAAAAATCCTCCGGTCCGGACTGATGAACATATGAATATTGTTAAACAATTAAAATAACAAGTTTAGTATTTACCTTGCTTAGGTATCCCACATCCTAAAGCTCTACTCATTATAGAAACAGATGCGTCTGACTTAGGATATGGTGGTATATTAAAACAAAAGTTAGAAACAGCCCAACCTCAAATTATTTGATTTCATTCTGGCATTTGGCTAGGACCACTAAAGAATTATTCTACTATCAAAAAGAAAATTTTATCCATTATTTTATGCATATCTAAATTTTAAGACGATTTGTACAATAAAAAGTTTTTACTACGAATTGATTGCAAAGCGGCAAAAGATGTTTTACAAAATGATGCAAAAAATTTAGTCTCTAAGCAAATATTTGCTCGATGGTAGGCAATTTTATCTATCTTTGATTTTGATATTGAATTTATCAAAGGAACTTCAAACTCTTTACTCGATTTCTTAACGAAAAAATTTCTACAGGGCAAACATGACATCTCTACATGAGTTAGAGTCGTCTTCTCTTCTTTTTACCTATAACCTTTTGTTTGAGATATTTTCTTGACTTCCTGAAAAAATTCTTATCAAATTTGCCTCTAAATCAAACTCCTGTCAGCAATTTCTATCAAACACCGCCTTTATTCAACATCATTCTTACCATACCATGGAAAAGGATGATGAAGGGTATTTTCTTCTATGTCAATACAATCCCACATGGCAGTTTTTCATTATCAATGACCCGATATTATATCCTTTTGCCCTCAACTTCATCTTTCATCATTTTCTTCACGTATTATCTTGCAACAATGGTTTATTTCTTTGCTTACCTATTGCACTGGATCTGAAATTTCTTTATGTTATCAATCCGGTTCTACAAACATGTCGAACCATCCCCATTATTGCGGAATTACAATAACTTATTCAATACGAAGTTGCGCCCAACTATGAACATGGTATTATCTTTGAATGTGGACTTGATCAAAAGAAATTTCCCTCTGATGGATATTTATTTGCTATGGAAATTGATGGCTTATGGGCATATTCCTCAACGACAAATAGCTGGAAGCTATTTAAACCATTTGTACAAACTCCACATACGTGGACGCCTCGACAAGATCACTATGTATTGTTACTGCAAGATGAGCTTTACTTCTTATGTGATACCTTTCATCAGGCTCCTTTTATTCAACATATGTCCTTATCTACGGGAAGCTCTACAACATTACCATTACCATCTGATGCCTAGAAATCCGCTGATGTATTTAGTTGGGATCTACACTTATTTAAGCGGCAAACTCATACCTCTCATAAGGCCACTATTGCTCTTATTAAATTCGAACAAAGATATCAACAGACATTCTAGCTCAGAAAACAGACAAAGTGGATTTACCTTCGGAATATTTCACTTTTCAAACTTATTAAGGAAGTTTGACCAATCATATTCAGGATTACTATCAGTAATGGAACATGGCTTATTTTTTATTCCGCCAAAAATCTCTATCGGTATAATCTTTTGGCACGCGATATTTCCTCGATTGAAGATCTTAGACCACATCAGATGGTCAACTTCTCCGACTATACCATCTTCTCTACTGATAATATTATTATACAACCCTTCACTAGCACTCTTCGTTTGTAAAAAAAAAAAAATTCCACTAACGAGTTTATATGCAGGTACATCCACTAAGCAAAATAAGTGCCTCTCCCATTATCATTCCCCACTTCAACAACTCCCCGAAAATCACTATTCTATGAATAGTAATTACTGACATATTACTATTCACAAAAGTATGAAGTGACGCAAAACAACTTAGAAAAGATGTCTAACCACTCCACTTTCTCAAAAGCAAAGAAGAGATGGTTAACAACTTAAAGCATCGACAAGAAGTTTACCAAACAAAAGTAGATTCTTCATCAACGGCACTGATCAGTTCTTCATCAACGGCTTTGATCAAATCCTTGCATCTATATAAGGCTATCCAAGATTAAAGACAAGGCAGAGTAAAATTTGCAGAGCAAAAACTAGAGAGCTAAATTTTGAGCTTAGCCATCTAGGCCAACCAACCACGACAAGCAAGAAGAGTCTCTTCTTCTCTTCTCATATCAACCCTTATCAACCTTTATAAAATACCATTGAAAATACCTTAGCTTTTCTTCTATCTTATCCTTGTAATTACCATCGTGTGTTTGTATTTTTATTTCCTTTCGAGTGTTGTGAGGTTTGTTGTGTGCTACCTTTGTGTGATACCTCAGAGATTTATAATCTCTATCTACTATGTACTGAAGTCCTATATGATTTTCGTTCAATTAAATCTTTGAAGGTTTTCTGAACTGCTGGTATAATCTATTCTCTCTTTGAATTTAATGCATATTTTAAAGTTTTGAATAAAAAGTATTAAATTCAAAGAGAGAAGAGATTATACCAGCAGTTTAGAAATACCTTCAAAGCTTTAATTGAACAAAAATCATACAAGATTTCAGAACATAGTAGACAAATATTAGAAACCTTTGAGGTAGCACACAAATATAGCATACAATATACCTCACAACACTCGAAAGGAAATAAAAATACAAACACACGATGGTAATTACAAGGATAAGGTAGAAGAAAAGCTAAGGTATTTACAAGGGTATTTTACAAAGGTTGATAAGGGTTGATATGAGAAGAGAAGAAGAGACTCTTCTTGCTTCTCGTGGTTGGTTGGCCTAGATGGCTAAGCTTGAAATTTAGCTCTCTAGTTTTTGCTCTGCAAATTTTGCTCTTGTTTAAGCTCTACCTTATCTTCAATCTTGGATGGCCTTATATAGACTCATGGATTTGATCACAACCATTGATGAACATCCGATCAGGACCGTTGATGAAGCATTTGCTTTTGTTTGGTAAACATCTTGTCGATGCTTTAAGTAGTTAACCATCTCTTCTTTGCTTTTGAGAAAGTGGAGAGGTTAGAGGTCTTTTCTAAGTTGTTGAAATGGGGAGTGATAATGGGAGAGATCATCAAGCACTTCTTTTGCTTGGTGGATGTACCTGCACATAAACTTGTTAGAAAATATTTTTTTTCAGAATCAAAGAGTGCTGGTGAATGGAAGTATCTAAATTATGTTTGTAGAGAAAATAGTGTATTCTCTGACAAAGTCAAACATTTGATGTGGACCAATGTCTTCAACAGTAGAGAACTCTTGAGCTAAAAGATTATAGTGGTAGAGATTCTTGGCAGTAGTAAAGATAAGCCATGTTCCATTGCTAAGGGTAAAGTCAGATATTATCGGTCGTATTTCTCTGGTAAGATCAAAAACTGTAAGAGTTCACAAATGAAACCAATCAGTCTATTTTTTAATCTAGATCGTTAGTCGGTGCCGTTATTAAAGAGTGGCGTTCTGAGTTTTATGAACTTGCCACTTGAATAATTGTGAATCCCAACTAGATATATCTACAGACTTTCAGGTATCAAATGGTAGTTGCAATATGGTTGAAATACCCATTGTCAGAGAAATGCTCTCGATACAAGGAGCCCAATTGAATGAATCACATAAGAAGTAAAGATCATTTGGTGGTAGCAATACATAGTTATCCTGTCGAGGCGTCCATATTGTGATAAACGGTGAAATGGTATAACTGATTTCCAAAGATTTATTGTAGAGGAATAAGCCCATGAGCCATCAACTTCAAGAGCAAAAGGACATCCGTCATCTGGAAATTTCTGAGGATCAAGTCCGCATTCGAAGATAAGGCCATATCCATAATCTGAAGATGTTTCATATTAGACAAGTTGTTGTAATTCGTCAATGATAGGGATGGTGTGACAGGTCTATAGAATCGGATTGATAATATAGAGAAAATATGGTGTAAGTGTGGTGATGGGTAAAAAAATAAGTAAGCCATTGTTGCAGGCTAAGACATGAAGAAAATGATCATAGATAAAATCGAGGGCAAAAGGATGAAGTATTGTATCGGCAACAGGGATGAACTGCCACGTAGAACTATATTGGCATTTAAGGTAGTATCCTTCATCATCTTTCTCAAAAGAATGACAGGAATGATGTTGAATAAAAGTAGTATTTGATAGAAATTGAAGACAGGGTTTTGATATAGAGGTGAATTTTAGAAGAGTCTTGATACGAAGCCAGAAAAAAATTTCAAACAAATGATCATAAGTAAAAAGAAGAGAAGAAGACTCAGAGTTAGGTGGATATGTCATGTTTGCCCTGTAGAAATTCTCTTGTTAAAAAATCGGATAAATAGTTAGAAGTTCATTTGATAAATTCTATATTGAAATCAAAGACAGATAAAATAGCTTGCCACCGAGCAAATATTTGCTTGGAGACTAAATTTTTGACATCTTTTTGTAATACATCTTTTGCAGCTTTGCAATCAATTCGCAGTAAAAACTTCTTATTGTACAAATCGTCTTGAAATTTAGATATGCATAAGACAATGGACAAAATTTCCTTTTTGATAGTCGAATAATTCTTTTGTGGTCCTAGCCAAATACCAGAATAAAATCGAACAATTTGAGGTTAGGCTGTATCTAATTTTTGTTTTAATATAACACCATATCCTAAGTCAGAGGCATCTGTTTTGATAATAAGTCGAGCTTTAGGATGTGGGATACCTAGGCATTGTGAGATTTTGGATTTAAGAATTTGATAATAATGAGGTGATTAGTATGTTAATGATTGATACTAATCCTATGGAACGCATAAGGTTTGGTATCGGAAGAAAAATCGAAAAAGGGTTCGGGTTCGTGCTGCTGATGCACGGCCAGCAGGCTTGCACCTGTTGGATTTTCCAGAATCCCTCCCCGCCCTCTGGCCGCTCGAGCGGTGGACAGCCAGTGGCACGGCTGCTCGCTGGACGCTCAAGCCTCACTCGAGCGGTGGCGCGGTATAAAGTCGCACCGTGGTTCTCTCTTATTCATTTTGCACGGTTTAGGATTTGTTAAAGAGAGAGAGGGGCAATTCTAGAGAGAGAAGAGGGGCGAACGAGGCCCGGGAGTCCAAATCTGTCCGTGAGCTAGTTATAAAGGTGAAAGCACGCGTCGAGGCAAGTGTTCTCATTGCCACTTCTCGTTTTCTTTCGATGTTTTGCTTGATTTCGTTGGGTATTTTGTGTCAATATCCACCGTGAACGTTGGAATCATCAAACCCATGCTTTGAGGTCCAAGAATATGTAGTTAGTTGTTCGAATCGTGTTCGATCCGCCCGGTTTGGTTTCACCAAAATCCTAACCCACAAAAATTGAAGATTTCCCATTTCCTACCCGTGTATCATGAAATTGACCTCAAAATATGAATCCCCACATCCCAATGATGTGTATATGTCGGCCACGGGTTTGATTTCACACGTCTCGACCCGTTCGCGGCATCCGAGCCCTCTGAACGGGCGTTGTTACTGTTCACCCAAGACCGAAGGAGAAAATCATATGTTGTAACCTTCGTTAAATGTTAAAATGACCCTAGAATATGAATCCTCGTACCCCAATTGTATGTATATATCGATCGGATGCCGGATCCCATAAGATTTGACCCGTTCGTGGCATCCGGGAGCCTTAAAAGTTCCATGTTACTGTTCATCCAAAAATGAATGGGAAGTTGCATGCTTCCGTCATCGTGTTAAGTTAAATCGAGCTCAAATATGAAACCTCGTGTATCAGTTGTGCGTACGTTTCCACCGAACGTCCGATCTCTCAAGTATCAAACTGTTCACGGCGTCTGGATGTTCAAAAAGGAACCTGACATGGTTCACCCGAAATGAAATGAGAAACGTACATGTTGTTCCCTCGTTAATTGTTGTTGAAGTAACGTTTAACTGTTTAAACAAAATGTAAGCTCCGAAATGTGTATCCGTGTGCTGGAAGCAAGGGAATGAGTCTCGAAGGTTTCAAAGTGATATGTGATCATCAGAGGTAAGGAATCTAATCTCTCTCGTGAACTTGGAATGATTGTTTTGATTAAGGGAAATGAGTCCCACCAAGAGTTGTGTTGAACTTGAAATATTTTATTGTGTATATGGGAATTATGTCCCACAAAAGGTTGTGAACTGAGTTGTAAATGGAAGGGAGTCCACATTGTATCTTGTGATAAAATGATCTCCTGGATGGAGATGTGTGTGATGAAATGATCTCCCGATTGGAGATGTATGTGACGGGAATGAGATTTTTCAAGTTCTGAAAGTGTGTGGCAAATGTAGATTTTTCTCTCCAAGTGTTAAAACTAACCTTGAAACTAGGACCATGATTGTAGGGGTAGTATTCTTTAGCTTACCATGGCCATCGCGGTGTGAACCCGAGGAATACATGGCCACGTATTCTGATTGCTCGTGGGAGCGGGTGATGTTCGTGGTATACTTTAGGAAACTACTATGGAAGAACGAGGATTGTCCTGGTCCCCGGGGATGTGGGGCGTGTCTGTTGAACACTACATTGTGAGATGTAGTTGTTCGGTGATTGTTGCATGGATGCAACCAGTGGTCGTGTGCTGCCGGCCGAAAATTATAGCCGTGGCTTTAGAATATTTAGCGAACACATTACTTTTCTCGTTCTTTCACATCGTTGGTTAGTACGGTTTACTAGCCCGAGTCCGCAAAGATGATGTAATAATAAAAATGGATAATATCCAACCGATGTAATCGTAAGAACCGCGTGAATCAAATGATTCTGAATGATGACCAATCAATATAACCGTGAGAACCGTGAGAATCAAGTGATTCCATATGTTTCCTATTCCCTCTCCTGATTCATGAATCGGAGAGTGCCTGTATCTTTCCCCCGTTTTAGTTCTTGTACATGTCTAGGAGATGTGTTTATGATTATACTTGCTGAACTGTAAGCTCACTATTACTGTTGTTATTTTCCTTTCAGATGAGAATACTTAGCCGGCGCAGGATTGGTTAGAGCAAGAAGAGACTTGCTTGAAAAGGTTAGCTGGACGTCGAGTGCTCAAAAGATTTGGCCTTAGTGTTGTAGCGGATTGTAGATAGCCACTCAGAGTTGGATGTGTCTTATTGTTGTTATCTTTATGGTTTTGTTATGCTTCCGTAAATTATGATGATATAGTTTGCTTCCGCGTCTGTATTGATGTTATAAAATTTGTTTCATATTAGATGGCATATCTCTAGATCTAATACGGTAGAGTAGGAGTACTGTATTGGAGCCATGGATGATATGACAGTGTTGTGATCCTATGCAGTGTGTTGTAGGCTTTGGGTTAAGCCTTTTGTTAGATGTGTGCTTTTACAGGATTTATTTAACAGGTTGTACCATTGGTTTTTCGTCCAGTGACAGAGGAAACTCTGCCAAAAATTTTTATAGAGTCCATAGGTTAATTATGGGCTTAGGTTGTGTTGCCATTGACGGAGGTTATTCGATGGAGAATAATCTGGTTCGTCATAGGCATGGTAAATACCAAACTTATTATTTTAATTGTTTAACAATATTCGTATGTTCGTCCGACCAGATAGGGGGATTCTTTTGAAGACGTTGATATAACGGTTTACATGTTTGTCTTAATTTTGGTATGAATTCTACAATATAATTTAAACATCCTAGAAATCGTTGTAGTTGAGTTTTATCTTTGATTTCATTAGGAAATTTAGCAGCGAATTCAATTGATTTTTGAATAGGTGTTATTGAATATTGATAAATATTAAAACCTAAAAATCTTATCTTTGTCTGAAATAGTTTGATTTTTGGTAAAGTACAACTAACCCATTTTATTTAATAATATTTAAAAATTGATGAAGATGTTTAAAATGTTGCTCAATAGATTTAGAGAATACAAGTACGTCGTCAATGTAAACAATAATAAACTGAGTATATAGATTAAATATTTGATTCATGATATTTTAAAATTCAGAAGGAGCATTTTTTAATCCAAAAGGTATAACATTCCATTCATAGTGACCAAAGGGTACCGTAAAAGCTATTTTATAGCGATCTTTTTCTTGGACTTGAATTTGCCAAAAACCAGATTTCATATGAAATTTAGAGAAAATATTTACATTGTATAATCTATTAATTAAGTCACGTTTATTAGGTATAGGATACCGAATTCATTGGAGTGCCTTGTTTAGTGGTTTGTAGTATATAACTAATCGAGGTACGCCTCTTTCTTTTTCAGCATTATTCAAAACATAGAAGGCACAACAACTCCAAGGAAATTTGGAAGGTCGAATTAATTGCTTTTCAAGAAGATCTTGAATATCCTTCTTGCAATATTCTAGCAATTCTTGATTCATTTGAATTGGGCGTGCTTTTGTAGAAATTTTACTTTCATAAAAGTCTGATTCATAAGGTAGAGAAACTTGATGTTATTTTTGATTCCAAAAGACGGTTGGTAGAGTAGAACATACTTCATTTTTAAATCATTGGAGTAGATTAGAAATTTTTGTTTTTACAATAGTTTGTTTCAATTGTTGTTCAATATTGTCTGTCTGTATTTCTTCTTGTAAATAATTAATTTATTTTTTTTAATTATGAGATTTATTTATTTAGAAATCATCATTTTTTGTAGTTCTTGTATTTCCTTTTGTTTAATGGGATGAAGAAATGGGAATAGAATATGAATTCCTAGGATATTGGTAGAAATACTTTCAGCAGAGGCAGTAAAAGGATATATTTGTGTAAAAAATGGCGTGTCAAGGATAACATCTTGTTGTAGATCCTTTACCAATATAAATGTTGATTTAAAACAGTAAACTTGGTTACAAATTGTTACACATGTTAATTTATATTTAATATTTGATTTCGATCCAAAGGCTGTAAGTAATTTTTCAGTTGTCTTTTGATTATATTTTATAGGAGTTAACCCTTCTTGAATACAATTTTGATTTGCACAAGTGTCCAGTAAGGCTATTATTTTTAGATGATATTTTTGATTAACTACTAAGGTAATAGGACAGTACCATTTCTGAAAACTGATTTTGGAAATGAGTTGTAAATATTAAGTTTGATCCGTAGATTATATTTCATAGTTATAACTAGATTCTTCTTCGGTATTTTACTTAGATTCTAAAATAGCGAAATGTGTATTCAATTGTAATTCACTAAACTTGATTTCTCGTAAATTATCATTAAATTCTTTTACTTCAATTTTTATTTGTTTAATTTCGTATTGTAGATCGGCTGTTGTTACCTGCTGAAATAAAGAAGGTGAAGGATACTTATGAAATAATTTTATTAAGCTGAATTCTTCTGGCTCTTTTGGGGTAGTAATAAGTAAATCCTTTAATTTTTATAAATATTATCTTGTTAGTTCAAGATCATCAATTTTATCAATCATTTCAAGTAAATATTCTGTTTCATTATTTGATCTTAACATATTAAGTTAAAGTTGACAATTACATAATTGTTTATGAGAAATATTTTCTTTTTCTTCAGATTCTGATTCAGAGAAGGCTTCAGTTGATTCATAAATTTCTTCATTAATATTAGCTGCTTCATAATAAAAAACACAGTCATTTTCAAATTAATTATCACTTAATAATAGAACAGTTAACTTATTGCTTAGATGTGGATCATACTTAAATATTTTATCAATTTTTTTTTACTTTACACTGATTTGCCATATGGCCAGGTCGTTTATATTTTCAACAGACAGCCTTAGAATGTTGAGGCTGATAGAAAGTTTTGGATTGATTAGTTAATTTTTTGACAGTTTATTTTTTATGTGGAGTAAAAGAATTAGACTCATACGGTTTCTTAGACAGATATTGAGGTTTCTGTTTAGAAGGTACTTTAAATTTTTTGAAACCATACTGATAACAAAAGGTGCCTAATTGAGCTTTAAATTATTTTCTATCATTTTAAAGTTTTGTTTGTTCTTTATGTTCATGACATAATTGTAGTCATTCTTTTTTTCATGAAGGCAAATAATTGACCATAAGTCATTTGATTCCATTGAATGGCTCGACCTCCTCCTCACTCAGTGAGCTTGGTCATAACTCGTTTAGCAAAGAGAGAAGGAAGACCAGCAACAAATCGTTCTTTCCAGAATGATTCAT
>JAOVVI020008584.1:0-14112 GCA_028571085.2 Nepenthes alata
CGGACGTTACCTGAATGATCAAATCAGGAAGTTAGGAGAAGAAAAGGCTTATAAAAGGAAAGGATGTTCCTTTCGAAGAGGAGATTTTTTCGATCTTGAAAAAATAATATGATCAGAAACATTGTGATGCCTAAATTTAAGATTTCTATAATTTAATGTTTGATTTATTCTTTCATAGTCTGAGCATTGAATGATTTTCTTCAGATCTTGAACTTGAGTCGCATCACGTGTCTTTATCGGTAGTAGAAGATAAATTTTTAATCTTTGAGACTTCGGCTAATACACTATTATACTCAAATCTATGCAACCGTTTGTGTAACATTATATACTTTTGATTTTATTATTTTATGTAATTAAATTATGTGGTTAATATGTGGTAATTGTTTTGCTGTTTTAGTATTAATTAAATTATAATTATGCATTTAAATGTTAATTGGGCTAGTAGGGTTTGAAATCTAGAAGTGGACCTAGAAATTTAAAATATTTAGTATTGAACTCAGTATATTATATTTTCCTAAATCGAAATTTGGGTTGGATTTAAGAATTTTAAGTTGGAAGATCCACTTGTATAATTTTTGGAAACTTGATTAATTCGTGAGCTGCCTCTTAGATAATCAGTGAATTTAGCTTAAAGTAATTTTATTGATAAATTAAGAATTTTAAGTTAACAATTTATCACATAGTTTATATTAATTAATCGTAATTTAAATTTGATTTAAATGACTTAAAATAATAAATAATATTTTAATTTATTTTTTAATAAAAAATAGAGTATATGATTTTTTATAAAATAATATACCTTTTTATATTAAAAGGATACAATCATTAATCTTTATATGCATGATATGGGAGATCTCATTTCTCAATTATTGATTTGCAGAATTATCAACACTTTGTAATTGGTTCTTGTACAAAACATTTATTAGCAATGATTTGACATTTGAGAGTAAGTTTTGAAATTCTGTATCTTTTCGGTTCTCTTCTGCTTCTTTAAAACCAGCTGTAAATAAATATTTTATAAAGAATATGGGCATGCATAATTATTTGAATCTTTGTATAAGTTCAAATAATTATAACCATTTGAACAATTAAATTTATCAAAATATTTTTTTTTTTAATTTTTATAACATTTAACACTGATTATTATTACCCGTTAATAGTAGTCAAAATCCAAACTCGTAAAATCAAATGGTTCACCGTAGGTTGATTTGGATTTAGATCAAATCTATATTCAAATATGTATCACATCATACCTAAGGTATTCATAACATGATAAAAGTCTATCTATAGGTTGAGTACAAGATACAACTTTCTTAATTATAAAAATCAGAAATGATTCCACAGTTAATAGGTCTTATCATCATTAATCTTGATGATAGAGTTGGTTACAAGTTGGTATCATGGAAAGGGGCAAAATTGAGTAAGGAACAAAACTAAAGATGCTCATCACGTCACTAGTAGCGTGTATTGAAAAAGAAGCACTCTTTGTACTAATATGATACAAATAAGTTTCGACCCCGATAAATATAACGTAAGCAGTAAATAATAAATATTCAATATACGTAAAAAATATTTAGATCTAGATGCCAATGATACCAATCAATCATACAAAAATAAAAAAGAGCGTAAGCAGTAATATAAAGATATGATTTTTGGTGATGAAGAAAAAACTCGATACCCATGGTAATCGAGAAAACTCCTCCGGGCTTCAACAGTTAGGAAAGCAATGCACTATAAAAATCAACTTATAGCCCGGGTGGTAACGACGCGCTAACCTAGCCGACTTATTCCCGACTTGTGATCCCTACCAAGGAACTCCTTGGATTTGCCCTCGGCAGCGGAACCGAACACCTTTCGGTTTTCACGTCAATCTTCCCTCGAACCACTTGAATTGCAGAACAACGATCGGATCTCCTTCTTTACGAACCAACATCTCCAACGAATGTAGAAGGCAGTGTTTCAAGGTTTTAATGTAAAAAGATGAGAAAACTTATTTTCGCATGAGGATCAAGCTTGTAGCTTTTCGATTTTCTCAAGAGAAGCAATATTAATGAAGCATATGAAGCTTTCTTCTCAAATAAGAGGCACACAAATAAACACCCTCGAGTCCTTTCTGAATTCTCAGAATCATTATGGTTCCTAAAATATAGGCGTGGTATTTATAGAGGACTCAAGAATTATGTTTAAATTATAGAGGGTTTCCAGAGAAATCCTGCGTGCGCTCGAGCTCAGGACGGCGCCAAGCGAGCGGGGTATATTCTAAAAAATCGGCTCGAGCGCGGGGGAGGTGCACAGCGAGCGAGGTCCATTCTGTTAAATGGGCTCGAGCAAATAGCAAGCGCACAGAGGGCGCGGAGGCTATTGACGGGCTCGAGCGACTGGAGGGCGGACCAGATCAAATACACTAATACATAAGCTCACGGAAATTACCAATTAGAAACAGGACTCTAACAATCTCCCCCTTTGACAATTTCGTGACAAAACCCATAAAATAAATAAATACAATAGAATCACGGGTTCAGATACCATCAAGATAAAACTCGTGTCCATGAAAACCTACGCCTAATGATACAAAAGAAACAGTTCAAATGTAAATAGCGACACTAGACCAGCTGCTACGTGGAGATGAAAAATTTACGTTGACAGACTGTGGAACTTCAGTTTCCTGGTCAAGCAAGATTAGTACCAACAAGGCAAAAGATAATAACAATATAGCAATATGCATGATACATAAGCCAGAGATGCAAACAATACTGAAATGGAAATTGCATTAATATAGTCAGGAATGATAGGGACACCAAGCTATGGACCGATCGAGGGTATGTGATTGGTGTCGTGAGCAATATGTTTGGTGATGTTTTCATATGCTCGCCATAGCATTCCCTTACAATCTAAAGTGGCATGTATTATTGATAATTTTTGTTAGGTTTCGCTTCATGAATAGGATCATATTCGTATAAGTAATAGACATATTTAGTTCTTTAAAATCATCAAAAGTTTATTATGCAATTTTAAATCGCGAGTCTTCCAAATAATATTAGACCATCTATTTTCCACCATGTCAAGATTGATAGGGACACCAGGTCGTGGACTAATTGATGGTATGTGAGTAGTGTCTTGAGCAATATGTTTGGTGATGTTTTCATATGATCGCCATAACGTTCCTTTATAATTTAAAGTGGCAAGTATTATTGATAATTTTTATTAGGTTTGACTTGATGAATAGGATCCTATTCATAGAAGTGATAGACATATTTAGTTTTTTAAAATCTTCAAAAGTTCATTATGCAGTTTTAAGAAGATTGTCAGTCTTCAGAATCATATTAGATTATCTATTTTCCACCATGTCGGGAATGATAGGGACACCAAGCTATGGACCAATCGATGGTATGTGAGTGGTGTCCTGAGCAATATGTTTGGTGATGTTTTCATATGCTCACCAAAGCGTTTCCTTACAATCTAAAGAGGCAAGCATTATCGATAATTTTTGTTAGGTTTGGCTTGATGAATAGGATACTTTATTAAGCAACCTTATTGAAAACATGCCTAATTACAACCTTCATCTGGCTTAGGTGGATAGACTGGTGTGGGATTTGGGCGTTAAGGGCTCCTTCAGTGCTCAATCAGCTTGGAGGATCATCCAACTTGAACGACCCAACGTTGATTGGCATCACTTGGTTTGGGCTCCTTATAGATATCTGTCCCATTCATTTATCCTTTTCCTAGCAATTAGGGGTAGATTGAGCACTAATGATATGATTCATAGGTTTTATAATTTGAGAATCCTATACTACTTCTGCGGCCTACAAGGTGAAAATTACCAGTACATTTTCTTTCAGTGCCAATTTACCCTTTGAATTTTGCATGGCGATACACGAGTATTTGGGATGCACTTGGCCTGTTTCTTAGTCGGCTCAGAGGATTACATGGGTAGGCCTTACTTGGAGGAGGAAACATTCAAGGTCGGTAATCTTTCGCATGCACCCGGTGACTTTGATCTATTTCATATGCATGACTAAGAATGATACTATTTTTAATGGGACGTATTGTTCGTTTATTTTAATACTTATTAATAAGATTCAAAATAATTTTTGTGATAGAATTATCTCTATTTTTAGTTCATCTTTTCCATCCAACAACAGTATCCATAAACAATGAAGAGTTCCTATCGAAATGAGCCACCAACCTCCTACAGGCACAAATCTTTATAGTTAGTCGTGTGGAGTTTTTGTAGTATATATTCATGTAAATCTTTTGACTGCTTTTATATCTTTTGTGTTTTTGTGGTTTTGTAGTTGCAGGGCCTTTTTGGAGCTTTTGGTTTGGATTCCCTTTCCTGTACATGACATTTTAACATTTATACATATATCAATTTTCGGAAGAGAATTAACACAACATTTTTCTTTCTGTTGTGTTAATTCATTTTCATGAGTTAAATTAATAATAAGTATAAAGGGTGTGTGTTAAATTTTGTGAATTTTGAATCATTTTACATTAATTGCGGGTGATATTTGACTTGCATTCAAGTCAACATACAAATGTTACACTATAATTTGGCAAGCATTTAGACAACTTTCAAACATTATTGTGTTAATGGCCATATCCCCGTATTTCATGCATGAATCATGCTAATTTTTAATTTTACGTTTCATATGATTATCGTGGATCTAGCTATTGAGAACTCTAGCATAGAAACCTTCTATTATTATTGTTTTATAACTTATTCTACATAAATCGATGGATTTATGAAATATTTAACTTAGATCTAACCAGTGTGAAATGTCGCGTTTGAACACCGAGAATACGTTCAAAATAGAATAGTAGATTTACTAGCCTAGTTGTATGTTATTAAGGAAACATCTAGGTGGATGTATTCTGGATCAGTTGTAAGCATTGGATATTAAATCACATAGAAAAATAGTATCATTTTGAAAGGCTAAAGGCCGATGTTCAACCAACGTGTAAGGCAACGCTTAAATGTTAGACATATTTCAGGATAGATTCAAATTTTGAAAAATTTATATGCTATAGATCCGATAAGATGGATTTTCACCATTTTATGGTCTTAATGGGTTATACTATGGGTGAGATTGTTGGTTACGTCCCATGGCAAATTTTATATTCTAGCAAGAGAGTGGCATGTGAAGCAGTGTCCTAAAGCAAGAAGACAAAATGTTGATTTAGTATGGAATTTTGGTATAACTGCTAGGATGACCGACCAAATGTTATTTTTAGGGTGTAGAGCAATAGTGGGCAAGTTAGGGTGCCACATGGAAAGTATTTAATATATTCATAAGTCTTCTCTTATCCTTTCCCAATGATGTCATCCTTATTTAACATAGAAATCTACTGTGACTATTGAGACGGAGAACTTCTTTTCTGCCCGTCCACTGTCACATTTCTCTCTTTCCGTATTTTTTCGCTTCCATTTGAAACAATACTTTTTAATGTGGCCCTTCTTGTCACAGTAATGACACTCAAGGTTTTGATACCTTGATCTTGACTTGTTACGGGCTTTATCTCCTTGATTTCTTCGTCAAGGGCGGACATCTGCGTCAATATCCGGTAAAACTCATCCAAGTACTTCTCAAAACTCCCTCCCTCTGATAACTGCATGCTATAAAATTACTTTTCAATATGAAGCCTCGTCGTCAATGATTTAGACTTGTAATGGTTCTCTAACTTCTCCCAGACCTCCGCTGGATAAGTTATGCCAATGACTTCTTAGAGAGTGTTGTCTGCGAGGCACAACTTAATGATACAGTTTATAAAATTTCTCTTATCTTGTCATTCATCATCTGTCAGATTTACAAGCTTGTCATCCTTCTTCTTCAACGTCTTCATTGTCCCCTCTCTCGTTAGAATATTCTTCACCCTCTTTTGCCAGAGAATAAAGTTGCCCTACCCATTGAACTACTCAACGCTGAACGACAGATTCTTTGACGATAAGGATGCCATTAAGACGAAGTATGGAACCTATCTCTGATACCACTTGTAAGGAAAGATGGCGGCCTACTTTTACAATCAAATAAGACAGTAAGAAATATAAATAAAGAAGAACAATGAACACCAATATTTTACGTGGAAAATCTTTTTCAACTAATAAAAAAATCACGGGATAATCCGTCCACAAAATATATTTTACTATGTGAGAGATTTGGGAACAATTTTCCCTGTTACACAGTAGAGAATAAAAAAAATTGAAGAACAGAGCAACAGCAATATACACACACACAATTGCTTACAATTACTCCTCCATTCACAATTTTTTCTCTCTCTAACACTCTGTGTTAATGATAAAGAAAACTTACATCCACGTCACTCACTCTATATAATAAGTTACAATACTTGCTTTTAATATCAGTAACTACCCACAGAAAATCTGGGCAATAATCTGTACAACCAAGGATAGAATATATTCTGTCCAAAAAAAATCCCTCCTGTAAAACCGTTTGAGATCATGTATCTCCAAACAAATCTGCTGAGCTATCGTCGTTCTCGATTTCCAGGCGGGCAGCCAACCACCCACATTCTCCATAAGATCGGTCAACATTAGTATTGACTGTCAATCCGGTCAATATTTTATTGACCACCAATCTAATCAATATTTTGTTGACCGTCTAACCGGCTAACATTGTTGACCGGCATTCCTTTCTGAAGGAACCAGCACATTCATACTCTGTTCACAAAGATTTCTTCACGGGAGTGATCCCCGACAAAAAAATGGTCTCGATGAGTTTTGAAGATTTAGGCCACCTATAAGGCTCTCCAAATTAGAGTAATTGAACTATTATGTCCATCCCAAAATTTTGGAGATTGAGCCTATTTAGATATAATTAATAGTCGATCAAAGTAGCTCAAAAAGGGTATGTAGTAGGGTAAAAACTAATTTTTACTTGAGCAACTATTTTATAATTTCTTTATAGAACACCATAACTTTAGCTTTTGTCTAGTGATTATATTTCACAACAACAATAACCTGTTCAAGTGGCCGTATCATGTCAAACCAATTTCTTAATCAAATAGTCTTCGAGTATACATCAAGCACCAAAATATACAAACACTTATATCTATAAAATGGCTCAATAATATAATATTTTATCATGAGATTTGCCATCAAATAGTCCTAAAACAAAGGATCTATGATTTTTTTATAGGAACCTATTTGAGACTCAAGTCAATATACCATATCAATTATATTATAAAACTAAATGATTTAAAAGTGAACAAACATTTCACGAACACAAGTACTGTAGCTGAGGTGGCTACAAGAATGGTTGTTGGAGCCGTACATTGGCTCAAGTATCTCTTTTGGGGTTAGCATCAATGAAGTAAATTTGAACGAGTCCTCAGTCCTATGCTAGGATTGACTTGTTAGCTTCGAAAAGAATTTAGTCATTTGTTAGAAATAAGAGGAAGCCTCATGGAAGACCTTTTCCTCCGAGAAATAACAATATTTTCTGATGAAATCTTGTTAGCCTTTTTACGCTCAGATTCACATGCATGCTTGCTATTCTCTTGTACCTTTAAATTTTATGTTGGAACCCAACATAAGAGCCCATAAAACATGGCCGAAAGAAGAGGCCCAAAGACGGGTCCACAAACCGCGAGGACAGGATGGTCCAAGAAACCCAAAGTCCATTTGGCATAACGAGCCCAAGAGTATAGACTAGCGTACACGTGGCCCAAATGGCGAAAAAAAGTCCGATAGACGCTCGAGGACGCTGCGAGGAGTTGACATCTTCTAGGAAACCCGAGAGTTCGAGAACCCTGGCCCCAAGAATACGAGGACTGGGAAAAGGACTAGGGGACCTTCCAACATGCGAAGACAACCCTGGCGTGCCCGCACAAGAAGCCAAAATGACCAAGTGTGTCAGTACAGTTGGCTCGCAGTGCCCCAGAAGCCCGAGAACCCCAAACGTTTCTTTAAGTCTCAGATTAGCCCAAGAGGTTAGAAAAGACCCGAGGACCATTCGTAAAGAGCCAAAGATCCTTCAAATCACTACGAAAGCAACCAACGTCCGAGAGCTGCCTCCTTCAAACAAGTCCGCGATCTCACAAAGGGATAAGGCACACCGCAAAAGGACGAGGACTATTTCACATTTGGTCATGAGCGCCAACTAAGTAACTTTGTTATTCCCAAGAAGCATGCAGCCACTGCAAGATGCCGCCTCTGCAGTGCATAATAATGCTCAGAGCACGTCTAGTCACATCAAGATTGACACCTAGAGTTTACGCGCCTGACACAATCAGGCTCTACCAGCGGCGCCGACAACATGCCGCACTGCACACACCACATACCTGACATGGCCAGCGGGACAGGTGGACAGCTTCCTCACACGCTTGGCCTGACTAGCAAGACAGGTGGATAGCCTACCGGTCATTCACCAGCTGCCATGTGTCCTCTCCCCAATAGCATAATTTTTTTCCTATAAATACCTGGTAAAGGCTCCTTCCAGAGGAGCTCCTTTAATTTTTTCTCTTTCGAACAAAGAGAAACTAAGGCTCAAAAGCTTCCCAAAGAGAAAGCTTCAAAAGGAGAGAAACTAAAAAGAGAAAGGGAAGAAACTCCCAAAAACTTGTACTTTGTAAGACTTCGAATCATAGTGAAGCAGTTGGAAAGGCCAAGAGCCTCATGGTTTTTTCTTCCTCATTCAAAGGGGGACTTTCCACGTAAAATATGATTTTCTCTCTCCTCCTCTCCATCATTTCCACACTCTCAAAGATCTGGGGCTGACATTGGCGCCGTCTGTGGAAACGCAAGAAGAATGCTCGTTGCTTCCTACCATCATAGAACAACCAGCACGCCAAAAATGGTGAACAAATAAGTCAACACGTCCGCCCGAGAAGTGGGACCCTTCAGCAGGTGCCTCCCATCAAGCAGCACGACAAGTGTCCACCCGGGCACTAGCGTGCGAAAACTAGTAAAGAATATGGACAGCCTCTCGAGAGTAGTCTGCACTCTCTGTGCAAAAGTGGATGAGCAGTCCAGGGGAGCATACCTCAAAAGTTCACGGACTCCTAGCGAGTTGAGGGATTACCTCAACAAAAAGAAGTCCATGGCCTTGGCTCCGACGAAGAGAGGGCTCAAGAGGCTCTGGAAGATGGTCTTCGGATCCAAAACCGGCGAACCCAGCAAGTCGGAAGACAGAGAAGACCCCTCATCCCCAGGGATAAGGGAAGGAAAAAGAAGAGCTGCCAGCCAGCTGAAGTCCCAAGGATCGTCCAAGCGAAATGAGCCCGGACGGATTGTCCTTGGAGGAGACGAGCCATCCGGCCCGCCTGCCCTAAATAAGTCACTCACCAGCATTCTGCGGCAGATCCGAGACAAGGAGTTCTTGAGAGGCCCAAGGCTTTATAAAACCCAGAGGAGGGTGACCAGTGGGAATACTGTCACTACCACTGCAGCCTTGGCCATGACACCGAGGACTGCAGGACGCTACGACTGGAGTTTGAAAGGATGGCCTTGGAAGGCTATCTCGACCGTTTCCTGTCACGGCCCAGGCAGTCCTCCGGAATAGCAAGACGCGATCGATCACGACGTTCAAAAGGCAAGGCCATAATGAGCACGGGGCGCGCCTGACCATCAACTGGGGGGCTACGCGTGCCAACTTCGTAAAGGCCAATACAGAGTAGAGCTGCCAAAAGGCCATAACCTACAAAGGGCAACAAGGAGGACATGACCAGGAAAGAAAAACGCTAAGGCTGAAATGTGCGTCGTCTAGGACTCAGGGCACTGCTGTAATGTGAAGAGCTAAAATGGCCCTGGAAGCCACTCTATGTAAAACGTCTACATGAATAAAGTTATCCCTTCAATATGTCCATCATGATGCATTCCCACGTTCCTTTAATAAGATCAAGGTGACTATCCGAGCGGTCCCATAGGTCGAATTCTAAAAACTCGGCACTATCCAAACGGCCCTAAAGGTCAAATTCTAAAAACTCGGTCTATCCGAGCGGCCCTAGAGGTCAAATTCTAAAAACTCGACACTATCCAAGCGGCCCCAGAGGTCAAATTATAAAAATTCGTCACTATCCGATCGGCCCTAGAGGTCGAATTCTAAAACCTCGGCACTATCCAAGCGGCCTCAGAGGTCGTATTCAAAAACGCGATCCTATCCGAGCGGCCCCAGAGGTCGCATTCTAAAAAATCACCTTCGTTCGAGTACCCCAAAAATTCAAACTCTAGGAATTTCGTGCAAAGCCAGACAATCCGAGAGGTCAAAAGGCAGCATAACCCTTCAAAGGGCTCATGATAAAGGCTAAGGAAAAGCTACTTAGCATGACCTTACAAAAGAAAAGAGTACTCGTACAGACCGGGTAAAGAGTCCTAGGTTTTAACTCAGAAAGCATAAGTTTTTATTAATAAGACAATATTCTGTAAAGTATTTTAAAAAAAAGAAAAGAGACAATGGGTCATAGGAGCCCCTCTTGGCTCTCTTGTCCTCGCACCTCCTGGGCTCCAGAAGATCCCGCCAGATCTGCCAAATCTGGCTGCTCGGGCGTAGGAGATTCACTTTCAGGCCCTGCTCGAGAGGACTCGGGGAAAGGCCTCCCAGCAACGTCGTATAAGTCTTCTCCGTTTAAGGCACTGGCATTCCTGGGATCGAGGACAGCCCCACGGAACTGCGGATGGAGCAGTCGCAGCACTTGGTGGCACATGCGAATGCCCGCCTAGTACTTATTGTCTAACAACGACGCAATCTCCGAGATCTGTACGGACGTCCTCAACCTCTCACCATGGAGAACAACCTTGTCTTGGAGAAGTCCATGCTGAAGCTTCAGGAACCTGACGGTATCCTCCACAGAGGAAGCCCTCATCTCTGCCTCAGCCAGCTTCGCTTCATCCCGTTGGGCGGCTTCCCCAGCAGCCCTCAGCGACTCCATCTCCAAGCAAGACTGGGCGACCTCCTCGACCAGTTGACCGAGGCTCCAAGCCAAATCCTAGAGCTGCAAAATAGATATGTCCATAAAGACACAAGCAACTGAAAGTAAGGCAAAGAAATAATGATGGATTACCTTAGAGATGTGGGGATCACACCCTGGGCCACGTTCCCCAGGGGCCTTGGACTCTTGCGGCTCGCTCTCGGGCACCGTAGATGCTTCTTTAGGAGCTGCAAATGCTTCCTCAGGCCCGCACTCCTCAGCTACAAAAGGCACACAGGAGCTTGCCCCAGCGTCAGTGTCCTCGTCATGAGTTTCCTCTAAGGCATCAGCAGGGCGCGCTGACGGGCTTTCAGTTTGGACTGCAATGGGATGCTCAGAAGGATCGGGGAATATCGGGTCACTAGCACCAACCTCCTCGATCTCCGTCATCTCTCGGACCATCTCAGCTATCATTCCCCCCTCAGCTTCCCTGACGGAGTCCTCGCCTCCGATGTCCTCGGAAGGGTGGCCAATCCTGTTTGAGACGTCACCACGCAGATCGACAGGAACTCCAGGAGCGGGTCATCACTAGGAGACTGGACATCCGGGAGCTCCACAATCTCCACAATTGTCCTCAAAGGCCCGCCGAGGGGATCAGCAGATAAGGCGGAAGCGGAACCTTCAGCCCCTGAGTTCTCGACCTCTTAAAAAGAAGAGCTATCGCGGCATCATCGTCAAAGTCGTCATCGTCATCGAAATCAAAATCGTCATCGAAATCAAAATCGTCATCATCATCGGACGAGGGGAACTTAACAATGGCCGCCGGACGTTTTGAGCCCTCAGCCGGACGGCTCTTCTCCATGCGCTCTGCAGGCCCCTCAATCCTCAGAGATTTTGCCTTCCTTCTCAGTCTTTTCTTCTTGGACTTCTCAGGAGGAGTTCTGATGGAGGCCTTGGACCGTGGCCCCCACTTGGCCTTCTCGATGTTGTTGGACGAAATCCAGATGTTGCGCTTATTCAAGTGAAAGCCCCCGAAGTTGGCCAACACCAAGTCCGTGAACTCCTTTACAGTATCTCTCTCCTCCTTCAAAGGATCCGAGAAGCACTGGCTGGCTACATTCCCTGAGACAATGGGGATGGCCCAATTCTCCCGGATGCCTAGGAAGAAGAATTTATCATTCTACCACTTCATGGAGACCGGGTTCCCCCCGCATATCAAAGAAAAGTCCGGATGATGGGTCATTATAATCCAGTCAAAGTTAAGTGTGAACCGAAATATAACCTTGACCTTAAGTACGTTCAATAGCTTCTTATGGCAACGAAAGAAAACACACAAAGAAACCAAATACCTGATTGCATTCGGTTGAAGCCTAGCAAAAGGAACTCCAAGTCCTTTCATGATTTCGTAGAGCTCTTCTGAAACAGGGAATTGGAGCCCACCCTTGAGGTGGACTTCATATACGATAATGAATCTGTCATGTGGACACCACGCCCTCTCGTATGGGCCCGGGACTATCATGCCTATGGAATCAGGGATTCTATACCGTTCTCAAATCTCCTCGAGCCTGCCGAGCATCACTGAAGAGGCAATGTCCCTTACTTGAGGCGCCATGGAAAGTGAGAAAGCAAAGAACAGATGAAGAATGAAGAACGCAGGCTTCAACACTTAAAAAAGAAATCGGAGGCAGACGCAAAGTGGAGAGTCGAAAACGAGAAGGCCCATAAATATTTTTAAAATTCAAAAAGGGCACACTCATTTCCATCGCCACACGTCGCTCTGCCATTCGTCTCAGAGATATCGTGGCATTGCGTTCCCAAGGAGCTTGTCAACACGTCAGTCTAGCATTTAATACTCTACAGAAGCCCAAGCAACGGCACTGGAAAAGGTTTCAGACTCAAAAGAAGCTCCGAGACACTTCTTCACCGAACATGGCGCCGCATTCCCTCCGAGGACACACATGATCTCGGACTAACATTGTAAAAGGCCTAAAGCCCAAGGAGAATGGCCATACTCTTACCTCCTCAGGGACATCCTTCTCAGGCCATAACGCGCGCACAGATAAATTGATGCAGGAAAAGATCAACCTCCCAAGAAGAATGGTGACAACATGCCAAACGATCGGGGACCTCAAACCCTTTGGCATGCGGGGCTATATTGGGCCCCAACATAAGGGCTTATAAAACACGGCCCAAAGAAGAGGCCCAAAGACGTGTTCACGAACTGCGAGGACAGGATGGCCCAAGAAGCCCATAGTCCATTTGGCCTAACGAGCCCAAGATCATGGACTAGCGTACATGTGGCCCAAATGGCGACAAAAGTCCGAGAGGCGCTCGAGGACGCCGCGAGGAGTTGACATCTTCAAGGAAACCCAAGAGTCCGAGAACCCTAGGCCCCAAGAATACGAGGACTGGAAAAAGGACCGGAGGACCTTCCAACATACGAAGACAGCCCTGGCGTTCCCGCACAAGAAGCTAAAATGACCAAGTGTGTCAGTATAGTTGGCTCGCAGTGCCCCAAAAGCCCGAGAACCCCAGACGTTCATTCAGGCTCAGATTAGTCCGAGTGGTCAGAAAAGACCCGAGGAAACCTTGCAAGGAACCAAAGATCTTTCAAATCACTATAAAAGCAACCAATGTCCGAGAGTTGCCTCCTTCAAATGAGTCCGCGATCTCACAAAGGGACAAGGCACATCGCAAAAGGACGAGCACTATTTCACATATGGCCGTGAGCGCTAACTAAGCAACTTCGCTATTCCCAAGAAGTATGCAGCCACTATAAGACGTCGCCTCTGCAGCGCATAATGATGCTCAGAGCATGCCTAATCACATCAAGACTGACGCCTAGAGTCTATACACCTAACACAATCAGGTCCTACTTGCGGCGCCGGCAGCATGCCTCCCTACACACATCGACATACCTGACATGGCCAGTAGGGCAGGTGGACAACTTCCTCATGTGCCTGGTGTAACCAGCAGGACATGTGGATGGCCTACCGGCCATTCGCCAGCTACCGTGTGTCTTCTCCCGAACAAGATAAGTTTTCATATAAATACCTAGCAAAGGCTCCTGCCTGAGGAGCCCCTTTGGTTTTTTCTCTTTCGAACAAGGAGAAACTAAGGCTCAAAATCTTCCCAAAGAGAAAGTTTCAAAAGGAGAGAAATTAAAAAGAGAAAGGGAAGAAACTCCCAAAAACTTATACTTTGTAAGAGTTCGAATTATAGTGAAGCAGTTGGAAAGGCCCAGAG
>JAOVVI020008585.1:0-14110 GCA_028571085.2 Nepenthes alata
AATTGATTAATTGACTTAATGGGAGAGTTATCACCACTTAATGGACCACAAATGCTTCAGCAATTAACTGAGTTAAACGCCAAATGGTTACAAATCCATCGAGGAAGACGAAGGAACAAAACCTGCTCTGCCGCCTGAATCGGCTCAGATCCGGCTCGATGAAGGCGTTCGGCTCTGTAATTGGGCCAATATTTTGGGCTGAAGCTCACATCTAGTAATTTGAAAATTTTTCTGCTTTATTGGCTGCGTGACTTGCGCAAGATTCTTGAACGAACTTAGTCGATTCAAGTGAAAGGCTATTCCCAAGAAATTCGTCATCATGCGTGGGGCGGAAATCGAACAAAGGACCTTGTCCTTTTAACTCAGATTTTGGGTTTTAGTAGTTTTACTTGAGTGCTCAAGTATGAGGAGTTTGCCTAGTAATTTCTATACCTTCGAACATTGATTGAAATGCTTGCTTTTGTATAATATGTCTTGGCCAATGTATAAACAAAACTGCGTGCATAAAAGTAAAGGCATATAGTTTACTTTTTCATTGTTTTTCACTTTCGTTCCCTTATTTTTGTCCCCAGCACATCGCAAGATATGAACATTAACCAATGATCATTATTGAAAATTATGGTATCTACCAAATACTTTCACAAAGGCATATCATTCTCAATCCATATATTTCACATTACAAAACAGGCGCCAACATTGGCCAATACCGATCAACCATTTTCAGGTGGGCAAATTTAGCAAAATATTTGCAGAATCAATTTAGAACTGAACTTTTATTTGACAAAATTCTACATCAAACTAATAAATTGCAGGTCAAATTTATCATTTCTTCTCAATTTTATCAAGGGAACTCTTCCTCTAGGAAGGGCAGCATCTAACAGGGATTCTCTCCTCATCCTACAATTCAACACTACCATACACAACATCAAACGCTTATTTCTAATGATGCTTTTGCGGAAATGCCACAATAGTAAGCTTACAGAAATGATGCTTTTGCGGCTTATTACTAATGCAGTGTGCATATTAGGCTAAAATATTCGCAAGGCTTTGATTTCTTCTTCTTGAATTGGCCAAGGGATTAGCATCAAACGCTGCAACCCACATCAAATGCTCACTCAATAATGATCGTCTGCATTTGTCTGACCTCGGTCATCCGCACTGCGCGAGCCACCTTGTACATGCAGGACCCTCCTTCGCCTGCCATATATGGATACCCGAGATTAGAAGCTCACAATCATCATTAGCATTTCCACAATTCATGTTTATGATATCAAAGAACAGACTATGCACAAAACTTTTACTCTGCCCCAAATTTAGAGAAGGATCAAAGCTATTGGATGTTATTTTATCTTAGGTTATGCAAAAGACCATCTTTTAATTTTAACCAATGATCACCAAATCACACAACAAGAATTCTACGGTTGCGGTTAGATTCTCTTTCTAAGTGAGAAGGCCCCCTTCCAACCCCCTTCCAACTGGGAATCAGAAGCTCCCAGGGAATGGGAGGAGCACACAAGACTTTGACCGTGCACACCTTTAACATCATGGGTCAACGTCCAAGTCCGACCACAAAAACGTGGTTATATTCCCACTATATATATATATAGTGTAAGATCTTTTGTTTTTCCAAGTTTCCGAGTGAAACGCACCAGTAGATTTTTAAAATATAGCTAAAACCATGAAAAAGAGAGGCTCTCATAACATGATCAGCATCATTGTCTATGAACCACTTTATTTTCCCTGCCTCCAGCCACTTAAAAAACAAAAAATTCAAAATTTAATCGAGAACATGTGCTTTAAAGGCAAAACAATTGAAAAATGAACCGCTTTAATTAAAGGCTAGGAAAAAACACGGGTTAGTAAGGCTACATATATACCTCTTACAATACTACAGAAGAAAGATCTTCGCAGATTGTTCTCATGTCAGGTCTCTCAGAAGCTGGAAGAATGCATCTTAGAGCTACCTGCAGCATGATCTCCAGACCTGTAGATACCGATTCTGCATCATGGGTACTCAGAGCAGTCCTGTCGAAGCACTCGTTGGCACGGTTTTCTCTTGCCAACATTACTACCCAGTCTGTCAAGTCCACAGCTCCTCGGTTTGCAGAAACAATTTCTCCCGAGCTCTTTCCTGTGAGAAGCTCCAGGAAGATGACCCCAAATGCATATACATCGCTCTTCAATGATGGGCATGGCTCACTTGAATTGGCAAATTCAGGTGGCATGTAACCAAGAGCACCAGCATTTAAAACCTGCTCAGCTGTGCCACCTGCTGTCATTAAGCGGTGGAGGCTATAATCTGTGAGGAAGACATTGGGTTGGTGCGAGTCTAACAAGATGTTTGTGGACTTGAGATTGCCATGAGGTATGGCTCTTTCATTGTGGAGGTAATCCAAACAACAGGCCACATCGATAGCGACTTTGAGTCGTTTGTCCAGCGGCAAGGATGGAAGTTTACTTTTTTCCGACCCTGCAAAAACGTACAAAAGTAGGAAGTGATTGTTATGTATTTTAGGATTACATTCTTGTTATTTGCTGAGTTCAGAAAAAAGCATCTAAAACAGTAGTAACTTCTCTCTATCTTTTTTTTTCCCCCTGCGTCCGAACAACTTAAATCAATAATGCGAAAATATCTGTATGCAAGCACTCAAGAAGAAGACCAACAGTGTTCCAAAACTTCAGTCGTATTAAATGGCAATACAATAACAGAAAATAGCTCATCTCTAGATGACAAGAATAACAACGACATATCCATTGCTATGGGCAGAAACTCAAAAAGAATGACAATGGCCAACAGCAAATCGTAAGTCATCGGTCATTTGATGTCCAGAAGTAAAGATGATCCGATATACTCTCTTCTTTAGACCATATACAAACTTATGAATGCAGTATAGAAGCTCATATACTCTCATTTGTTGAAGCCATTTAATGTTCTAGGTAGAAACTTTCAAAATTCCATATACCGATGATATGAAAACACTTCATATTTAACATCTATGTTCTTCCTTTTCCCATATCAAGCTTTTTTATTAAAGAATTTACCGTTTGATGATGAACATCAATACAAAAAATTCTCACAAATTACAGATTAAATGAGTCAGTGTGTGGACCAAATGTTTCGAAGGTCCAAAGTACTGTGCCAGCCAATTATTCTTTCGATGGACCTTACAAACACAGTTACAAAACCATATCAAGCTTTTTATTTTAAATAATTTTACCGTTTGATGATGAACATCAATACAAAAAATTCTCACAAATTACAGATTAAATGAATTAGTGTGTGGACCAAAAGATCAATAAATGCTTCGAAGGTCCAAAGTACTGTGTCAGCCAATTATCCTTTGGATGGACCTTACAAACGCAGTTACAAAACCAAGGCACAGTAATTTTCTTCCGTGTCCTACTCTTGATGTCTGTTGCTCAATCCGCTAAGCCTGTAGACTGGTAAGATGCATTTAATAATCTCACAGTTTCCACGTGTGTTCCTCCTATAGACTCAATACAGGAACACTAAGCGATGTGAATTATGAACATCGGCATCCCGGAGCTTTGAAAACAGGAGCTACTTCTTCACAGGCAGTAACACTTTTTTGGCTTATTTTTAGTCAAATAGGAAAAATATAATCCTTGCACCTTAGCTACTATTTTTTGCAAAAGGACCCTAGTAACTCAAATAGCTAACGACTACAGTTGACAATGTGAATAATCAGGTAGTTAAACCACTTATTCCACAAGGGGGATGAGAGAATGACAACATGGGTCTTATTCCTCATGAGTTAGTATTACCAATGAACAGACTGGTAAAACAGTGAGTTTGCATCTAGAAACCAAACCTTCAGAAAGAAAATCCCACAAACTATTATCAGCCAAGAATCAAGACAAAGTTCTTTAAAGGAAAAACAGAAGCTTACCTTGTAGATATAGTGCTAAACACGGTGCATTAATATAAGTGGAAATAATCAGCTTCTCATGCTCCTTTGGTCCCCAGTAATAACCGTGCAAAGACACTAGATTTGGATGTTTGATGCTCCCGAGCTTTTTAGCTTCCCTTGCGAATTCCTTTCTTCCTTTTGCTATCCCTTCCTTTAACCTTTTCACCACTAACATATGGCCACTGTCAAGTGCAGCTCTATATAGTGTTCCATGACAACTTCTCCCAATGACTTCAGCTGGAGCACGTGACAGCTGTTCAGCAGTGAATACCGAAGAGCTATCAAAAATATTTAATTCACCAGCTAATTTATCGGGAGAGCCAACCTTGAGTACACCGAGACTCTCAGATCCATGTTGGCCTTTGGAAGGTGATGGATTCGACGATGAGAGGAAAGAAATAGGAGAAGATAATTCATCTTTCATGGGTATTTCAGGATACACAAAATCTTTTTGCATTGCTACCCCTGATGAGGAGTTTCCAGGTTCTTGTGCAGCCTTCATCTGTGGCAAACAAATAGGTCCCTGAGCTGAGCTTAGGGCAGTTGATGATGCACCAGCAGTTTTATGGGAAGGTGATGTACTAGGAAGAGAATTCGACTCACATTTATTATTGTTCTTTTCGGTACTTCCTTTCCAACTCTTGCTATCATGCCCTTTCCTATGAGTTCTACAATAAATTATGGAGGATAACAGAGCCAGAATAGTAGCTGTCCCAATCAAACCAGCAATAAGGAATGCCTTGATGGCATGTTTAACATGGGAATGATGCTCTCTTGAGCTTGTGCTCGATATGCCATTAGGCCATGATTTTGAATCATGGAATAACAGTAATGTATTTCCGGGATGGAATGCAGAATCAGGAAACCTCCTTAAGCTCTCAGGTATAATCCCTGAAAGATTATTGCAAGACACATTGAACCCAGTCAGTTGATCTGGAAGGTCATCGGGGATGCTACCTTCAAAGTGATTATTGGATATATCAAGATATGCCAAGTCGTGGTATTTGCTTATATCCACAGGCAAATGACCACTTAACGAGTTATGTGACAGGTCCAACGAAACTAAGATCCAGCTGTGGGTGGAGTCCACTGGAAGTTTGAGCACTGACTTAAGCGGGATAGGGCCACTAAAGTTGTTGCCTGACAGGTTGAGAGCAATCAATGTGCTCGAGTTGAATAAGCTTGGAAGGAGGAAACCAGTCAGCTGATTGAAACTAAGATCAATCTCTTCTAGTTCTGGATAGGTACCCAACACTTGTGGTAGAACACCTTCAAGAGAGTTGTTGTCTACCTCAAATGAAGTCAGCCTTAGAAATTGAGAAGTTTCATTAGGCAATGTTCCTGTCAATGAATTTGAACTTAATTTGATAACCTCTACATAATTTCCCCAATGTTGGATTCTGGACAGGTTCCCAGAAAGGTTATTATTACTCAGATCTACGATGGCGCAGTGCCCAACCTTCAATGGCAAGGCACCGGAGAGCTTATTAGAAGATAAATTGAGATTCTTCAGACTTGCAGATTTGATACTCCCCACTGGTCCTGAAATGAATAAATAACTCATTTAAGATAAAAGGGACATAAAAAAGAAATGTGAGGAAAAGAAAGGAAGAGAACCTCGAATGAAAATTGGAGTATTATAGACTTAGAGTCTCATTGAGGGGAGGTGATGGATAGGCATGCAATTAAACGATGTCCAGTTCATAAGGTTTCTCACATTATGGGCAATGTGAAGGCTCATCAGATTTGAGTACGAAATTATTTCATAATAGTTGAAAAACCAGAAGCCTTAACATGGATTAGCAAGCAAAACGTACATTGTATTGGGAAACCAATTTATTTTAGCAAGCCAAAAAACCAAAACTAAACCAATAAAACTCCGCAGAGAAATGATCAAGCCAAATATACATCGGCAATGGGTTTAGTGTCCTCTCTATTCACAGAGCTCACTGTCTTGATTTACATAAACCTTCTGCCTGGTTTGACAGAATATAAGTATGTTGGTACTGTTCTAAGCGTGGAGAAATCAAATACCTTCAAGTTGGTTGATACTTAGGTCCAATTCAGATAACATCATAGAGCTTTCTTGCAAAAGAGCCTCAGGTATTGACCCAGATAATCGGTTGTTTCTGAGACGAAGAATACAAAGCGAGACTACAAAATTGAAGGAAGGGATGGTACCAGTAAACTGATTATTACTAGCATCAAACACTTCAAGGCTGTCAAAATACGGCATCCCATCATGCGCAAACATCTCTCCCATCAATGCATTATGGCTAACATTCAGATACCTGATACTGGAAATGAAACTAGGATTTCCAAGCCCAATATCAAAGTATCCAACAAACTGATTGCAACTGAGGTCAACTTCCTCCACATAGCCGAATTCTTTAATAAGATTCATTATATCCCCAGAAAACCCATTTGAATGCAAATCCAGGTACCTTAACTTCCCAAGATTTCTAAATCCAGAGGGAACTGTTCCATCAAAGTTGTTTGAGGAAAGATTCAATAGAACTAAATTCCTCCAATTAGTCAAGTTAAAGATCACTGGCCCTTCAAACAAATTGCGTGAAAGGTCAAAATATTCCAGAGAACCGATGGAATCAGCACCCGAGATATTGCCAGACAGCTGATTGTTTGAAATTGACAGGTTGCGAAGCAATTTAAGACCGGTAATGGTAGTGAAATCAAGATCTCCAACCAAATGAAGGTCATTTAGCATGATTGACTCAACATTACCATCAACACAACTTATCCCAAACCAATTTATGGGGCAGCCATCAGAAGCCAGAGATTTCAAATCCCATGAGTGAAGAACTAGACCTGAAGGATCTTTTTGAAAGCCTTTCTTGAGCTTCAGAAGTGCTTCGACATCCGAATCTCCAAATGCCAATTCAAACAACAGAAATATCAACAGATAGATTGAATGCATACCTTCTCTAACATCCCCTGCTCCCCAACCAGGAGTCATCCAAAAAGGATACGACAGAGAGGCAGAGGATTACGTTCTGTAACGAGAAAAAATCAGTCTGTAAGGATAAAGAGATGACAAAATGGACCAGAAACTGAAGAAACAGAAGCCTCTCTGGAAATTGGAATGCCCAAACAGTGTGAGGGAGAGACATTTCTCAAAGTGCAACATTACTCAAAAGGTACAACAACAAGCAATTAATTTTAAACAACAACAACATTCATTACAAATTTTAAGTTGGAAACAAAAATGTAGAGTGAAGACTTTCTCTAAATTCAAGTTTGGATATGATTACTCAAGATAACAACAACAAATAATCACCATCAGAAAATAGACAACAAATCTGATGAAAGCAAAATCTAACATCCATTTTTTTAGAATATAGAAGAATACAACAAAACTAGAAATGGACAACACGCACAGAATAGAACCCACATTTCTGACAATCGAACAATTTGAACTAAAAAGATTTGAAGTTCATGTACCCGTCATCAGAAAACAGAAATGCCAACGCCGAGTAGAAGGGGTAATGGAGTCCAGTTGGGATAGCTAAAATCCTACTACAAGCAGAATTCGTAATGTTGGGATTCGAAGACATTGGTGTACTAAAAAAATTTTAGGAGCGAGTAGAGTTGAGCAACGATTGCGGGGAGTGGACGTGGGTTAGGTGAGCTGTTATGGCGACTAGTTAATTGCAAACGAAATTGAATAGTGACAGATTCTTCACGACACCAGATGAGTTGTTATGTTTTCACAGCTGTTCATTCCTTGCTCGGGGGCCTTATTTACTGTTTGACTTTGCCTAATTGCCTTTCCTCTCTGTCTCCGTCTGCCAGTCGATTAAATAAACAGATGGCCATCTAATCCAAAAGTTGGGCTATAAGGAAGAGCAAGTGAAGCGAGTGGGATCCAATGAATCGAGGAAGACAGTAGTCTGGGCCACCGTGGTTACATTTTGGCATGTCGAGCGGGTTGGTTGTTTTCGATAATTGCTGGGGACAGTCGTGCAGACTTACCTTGCAGTGGCCAACAGTTGCTCGTCCATCCGAATATGCACAGTGCGGACGCATACAAGGGGTTTTATTGTGTGGCTACTTCACAAGGGTTTACCTTCTTATCCGTGGTTATTTTATCAAAGTTAAAAAAATTTTGACTGAAAAAGAACAACTATATATATATATATATATAGTATAATTTATTTTTTACAATATAATAAATATATAAATATTGACAATCTAATAAATCCTAAAAATACATATAATTATACACTGATGAGTATATCAATAATGGGCTGACCCAAAAGACTAACGGAAGTCCAAGAAGGACGATCAACACTTTGATGGCCCAATAAAAAGACGTGCCCAAAACTGAAAGGCCCAGGACGGCCAACGTTGGCGTTGACTGCCTCGACGGCCAACCTCCTTGTAGATGGTCAACTCAACGTTGACCGTCCATACACGGCATGTTGGGCCCAAAGAGGATCTTTTGCAGTTATGGGTCTATTTCATTCTAACCCGCAGCCCATCAGATGACTAACAAAGACACTGCCTTCGTTTTTCACAAAGGCGGCCAACTCACACGCCGACGGTCAACTCAGACGTTGACCGTTCGCGTTCTGAACATTAGGCCCAAAGAAGTCTTTCTACAGTAACGGGCCTGACCTATTTGGGTCCACGACTCATGAAACGGCCAACCACAGCCTTTCAAGTATCTTTCACGATCCCAATTGGCATCAAAAAAGGCATTGACAAGACGAGCGTCCTTAAAATAAGAAAAGCACCAGATTTTTTTAATTTTCTGCCAATTGGGGCATTTTAACAGTAATATACTCAGAAGAAATGTGGCCAATTTAGGAAGCTGTTGGCTGCCTCACAAGGAAATTATCACGCCCACCTTGGCAATTGGCATCTGCTCTAGAAGACAAGCCAGCCAAAATGGACAGAGGGGATCGATCCTTTCAAATGAAAAAGATCACCCTCTCAGTCATAAAAGAAACCCTAGAATCATCATTTTGGGCATGCTTTCATTGACGCTTTCATTGAGACTTTCATATTCATACTTTTTTTATACATTCAACCAGACTGAACTCTGAGAAAACTGCCAACAAAAATACGATCAACCCCCAAGGCAACAAACGAGCATTCACGGCCGTTTACTTATTCCCACATCCCAGATTCAAAAATGGCATTGCGTCTCTCTTACGTTTGGAACAAACACTCTCCCTGTCTCTCCCTTTTTTCTCTCAAAAAAGCTTTAAGTTTTTTTTTGAAGACTATTTGACTGACTTGAGCGTCAAAATATTTTCGGAAGGACTATATCCCTCCGACACGCTGACCTATTGTTCTACTTAGTGGTGTGCAGGATCCAACTCAGGGAACGGAGCCGGAACAACCACGAAAAAATCGTTCGAATCTGTTCGAAGTTCGGATTCAGGGACGCATCATACAGAGTATAACTTATTTTCTATAATTTTAATTTCTTTAAAACATAAATATAAGTACGGCAATAGAAGTCATATATGATTGATAGAGGAAATGTGCTTCTTTGTGAGAAATTCTATGGATAGGAGCATAGTTTTACCCTTGTGACATGTCTATATTGGGAAACAAAATGCAAGAAAAAAAGAAGACCCAGCTATATTTATGTTTATTCTATTGACAAGATAAAAGAAATAATTATATATATTTATTTTTACCTTAATTTTATTATTTCCTTTGATCCATATCATAACAGAACAATAGAATTTTATGACTCACTAAGTAAGATTTATTTTTTATCACATTATCCTATTTAGTGTAATATTATTTATGAGTTTGAATAATTTTAAATTATTTAATTTTTAAAGAATAAATATAAATAAATATTTTTTAAAAATATTTGATATCAAATAAGTCAGAATAAAATTTCATGTAAAATATAAACTTTTATTTATCATTAATAACCAAAAAACATTAATCACAAGCTCTTATCCTGTCCAGTCATCGCCGGCCACCCATGGTAGCTTGCCACCCCTTGTTGGTGCCCCTCAACCGACCCTCTATTGCTTATCTCCGACCCTTCGACGGAACAGGGGGTCCTGCTTCTCCTTGAGAGAAGCAGGATTCTACTTTTCTATTTTCAACCATTTTGATTGAAAAAAATTTAATTGTTGAAATTTAAATTCTATATAATAATATTTAAATATTATTTTTTTAAAAAAATAATTTTAATTTTTAACTTAATATTTAATAAATATTAATATTATAAAAAATTTAAAAAAATATAATAATATTTTTTATTTTTTATTTTTTTAAATTTTAATCATTGGATTAAAATCCAATGGCTATAACTAAAAAAGCAGGATCCTGCTTCCCTTAAGATCCCCAAATCCCCCTCCACGACCCTCATGGTAATATCTCAACTTATTTTAGAGAGAATACATATTATAAATATAAATTAAATAATATAATATTTATTTATTTTTTTATCTTACTTCTAGTAATACTACAGCTATTTCATTATCACTAAATTCTCCCACCAACCAGACATACAACAAGGGACAACGCTCGCTTGCACCTCCTGCCCACTCCTCCTTCAGTATCCCTTTCGCTGTGGTCCATGGGCTTGCCTCTGTGGGGGCGTGCGTATGCGGTAGGCCTATTCAATTGAAAAAACTAAAAAACAAAAACAAATCAAATCAAGGCATTCAGAATCCAAAGTGCTGTAAGGATTCCGGTTGGCTTTAAAAATAGCACCAAACTCATCATTAAGTGGACAATATGCATTTGTTGCGAGCCAAAAAAAAAGAAAATGAAAGCATGTTTAGTATAGGGATGTTTAATATCAAAAAGTGACACTCATCGATTGCTGCCATTTCCAAATGAAAATCAACCAACAGAAGTATGTTATAATTAAGATGTTATAAGATATTGCATTGTAATTTAGAGGTTATAAATTTAAACCATATAAACGACTTATTTGCAATGTAATAAATAAAATTATAAACAGATAACTTTCTTTAACCTGACAATATTATAAGCTTGTTACACCGAATTGTTATTTTTAGTATGAAGAATCCCACGACCCACTGATCATTTTGATGTTCTTTTAGAAAATCTGGGTTAAGATCTAAATATGCATAATATAGCCCTGTTGGACGATCATATGTTGCGTACTTGAAAGCATGACAGTGCACTTCAGACTCTGGTAATTTCAACTGAATTTTGTGCATCATTTTAGTCAGATATTTGGGGTCTCTGGTAGTTTACCTACGCTGCCTCATGAACTTCCGCGCAACCACCCATTCTCCTATTAGCACTAAACATAAATGATAAATCTAGAGTCAGATGTACAGAAGGAAGCATGAAGCTTGCTGATACCTCAATAGTTCAGGGGAACTCTCTCATTTTATTTTACAATCCAAGTACTTACAAGTTCAGTGGGTGCTAGAGGTTCCTTGATCAACTTAATTGCATAGCGGCCAGCATGATTTTGTGTATCTGTCAGCAATTAAAAGAAGGTTAAGTTAGTTGCTTATTTTAAGGTAATATAGGGAGTGTTGGTAAACAATTTGCACAAATGATGCCATAGACATTTATATCAAACACTCTAATCCTGTAAAGTGACTTGAGTATTATTTCCAACAAATGTACCTTGCAATTAGTGAAATCAGTTGCCTTCCTTACATGGTGGATCTCTTGGGCACTTTATACGTATAACTGTATTTTGTATGTCATCATCGGTTGTCCCCCATTTTTTAGACCCATCTATTGTACCACTGCTCATTTCTGTATTGTAAGCCGCTTGCTTACTGCATGAAGGTCAACTATAGCCTTAAACTCACCTTTTCCACAAGCAAAATATAACAGCAATTAGGATCTTTTCTCCAATAAAAACCCACAGCACATATAATCATGTAGAGCCATTCAGCTACAAGAGTTTGGACTGCAGATTAATCTCTTCGTTGTATGGACTATGCAGTTGATATAGAGGATCCACTCCCCAAGATACAGAAAAACTCAATACTAGAGAAATGAGGCCAATGGATATAACTAAATTGAAGACATCTCTGCCCAAGTGAAGGATTTATCAAAATCTTGCAAGTACCCTCCAACAAAAGGTTTTAGGAATGTTGGATTACGGGTCATTCACCATCTAACAGAATCGTAACAGCGTTGAGTCCCTTTTGAGACATGAGTAAGAAGTCATCATCAACCATGATTGTATTCCAGTGATCCTGAGTTGCATAGAAGAACCATTTTGTATACAACAGTAACCTTAGTACATCCTTTGTTTCTTTTTTTTTTTGGCACTGTTATAAGGTGACTAATATATAACCAAGTTCCTAACACACTAGCTCTCCTGCATTGGCAGGGGGGCTTTTTCCGGTCCCCAACCATTAGTGATTTCAAACTCACTGCATAAGGATCTAGAACTGATGAGTCGTCATCTCCCCACATATCATCTCCAACATAATCTGCGGTCACTAAATCTTCTGTTTGCCTGCATTTAATTGTTAACAGTTTAAATTAACCAATCTAGATATGATTATACAAAAAAAATGTTTTGGTAAACAACTACAGCTATGATTGTTCATTGGCTGTTACAAATGCCTTTCTAAGATGATAGCAAACTTGTTGAAACAGGAACGAGAAAACAGAAATGAAAAATAACAATAATTTTTACACGATTCAATCAGCAGACATACTTCGATAGGTAAGAAATGGTGTGCAATCTCTTTCTGACGATTCTGTTTTCAATCACACCCCTTATTTGGCCGTCTGAATCCGATGCATATTCATTATAACTTGCTTTGTCATACAAGCTACAATGCTTTATTTGGACCAATTCAAAGAACTTTATCGAAAAAATACCAAAATATATTATCTTTTCTTTTTTTTTTTCCCGTTCTATCCTCCATGATGATTTAGAAAAAAAAAATCCAAATAGAATTGATACTGAAATAAAAATTAAAAATATAATTGAAAAGGATAAATTTGAGATAGAATTGAGAAAAGGTACAAAGTTGAGAACAATTATACTACTTTTCCCGTGGAGTTCTAAAATTTCTGTAATCCTCGTTCACGAATAATACAACAATGAAACAATTAATTACAATCACCTATAAAAATCAGGTTCAGTATTTGCGAGGATGATGGAGACATGCTGGGATTTGACATCCCTTAATCATTATCTTATCTCTACCATTTAGTCTATACATAAAATCTCGAGGCTGTTTGTAATTATTCAAAGTTCATCAATAGAATTTCTTCAGTTCTCTCACGTTGGATATCATTTTTATAGCTATTCAAATGGCATACGATTGCATTAGTAAAGATAAAAATATGAAGCAGGTTAAAGAACACTTGAACAATTTCATGAAAGTGCAAGACTACTCTTTTTCTTAGAGAAGAGGAAGAAGAGGTTTGAAAATTTCAAATCCCACGAATCACGCAAAATAAGATGTACGTTACTCACCTGGAGATTACACACGAAAGCAATAAAGATCAGTCCACCATATAAGAGAACCCCACTCTTTTCTTCTGCGTACATATAGTAATAAGTCACGCATCGCTCACGTAATTTTGCGAGATATTGTTAAAAATAAAGTCTTCTTTGAACCACGATAAAATACGTGATAAGCGATATCAAACACACAACAAGCAATCAATAACTATAAAGACATAATTTATTACGTGGAAAACTCCCTATGAAACGAGGGAGAAAAATCACGGGATACAGAGTCCAAAAGATTCCACTAGCAGTAGTTGATTGGTTACATAAATCCCAGAACACAAGAATCAATATCAACTAACATGGACAGCCCGTACAAGAAGTATAGAGAATGAGGGAAGAGATAAAACCGGGCAAGACGCTCTTCACAGCAGCACGAATCTCGTACGTGAGATTACCGAATATTGGAACTTAATTGAAAACCCGAACGGAGGCTCAATTCTTCCTCTTCTTCTTCTTCTCCCTCTTTTCTCTCTTTTCTTCTCTGAAAAACGGTGCTCAATTGATTTTCGTACCCTAAAAAACGCGAAGTCGGCATTTTATATCATCGGCGCTCGCTCGAGCGGCTGTCGAGCGCACGGCGAGCGACGGCCTCCGCTCGAGCGCTATCGAGCGCACAGCGAGCAGCCGCGGCACTGGAAAATTCGCTCGAGCGCCTAGAGGGCGCACAGCGAGCGGCAGCTTGATCTTTCTCCATGCGGTGAGGATATGC
>JAOVVI020008587.1:0-14108 GCA_028571085.2 Nepenthes alata
TTGACTGGCTTATTAAGGCAACACTAAACACCTGCCATATCTGAAAGGGAGTAAGTTGACCTGACTGTTTAGGTAACCTTGAAAACTCAAGATAACATATCTATCTTCTGCTGCTGCATGCATGCGCCACCTACTGCTGAGCTGACACATGCTTCTTGGGAACCGTACACCAACCATGAAGCAAATCGTGGTGGTATACCTGTTGGCAAGGCCTTTTGAATATTTTTTATATATACATATACGTGTAAGTAGGTTGTGTGTCATGACATACAGAGTGTTGAGCAGAAGAGGAGCTGAGTAGAGAGTGTGTGTGTGTAAGAAGAAAACAGAGGAGAGGAAGAAGGCCCATCTGTGTGTGCATTTCTGCCTTACTATTTTGTAATCTCCATCTCATACTTAGTGCAAATTTTTCGGACTTAACGTCTCGTGATTTTTCCCTTGATTCATAAGGATTTTCCACGTAAATATCGATTGTCATTTATTCTTAATTCTATTTCGTCTCTTCGATCTATTTGGAGCCTATGACGGTAGGCCGTCCCAGTTTCGGCTAACAATGGGGACCGCCTTCCTTGGCATGTTACTAAGGAGGACAAGAACTAAGAACTCATGGCCATCCTGTCTTCAGGATGTAAATAAGGAAGAACTCAAGAACATCTTATCTTCGGGATGTAAATAAGGAAGAACCGAAGGCCTTTGATTGTGTAGAGTGAACACAATCTATCATCGATTATTCGCTCTCTTAGCTGGTAGGGCCTACTAGCCCTGGTCCCTTAAAATAATAAAATTTATCCTAAATGAAGAGTAAGTTTTGAACTGTTCTATTATTTTTCAGCATATTTTTTTTGGTAAGTAAGCAAATTTTATTAAAATGAAAAAAAATTACAAAAGAAAATTATGTTCTAACACCAAGTGTTTTGCCAACTTGGGTGCAGAACATATTGGGTAGGGCATCCCCTAAGCACAAGATACAAAACAAGCAAAAGAGCTAAAAAAAGTTTGAAGACCAAATTCATCATTGATATACAGTGCCCAGTAATTTAAGCACAAACCACCTACAAACTTAAGAACATGGAGAGCTCACCCTCCACCTTACCTGGGCATGGCAGATCAGCCCAATAACCCACTCACACCTAACAAATCAATAGCATTACCATACTCAAAATCATGAGCTCCCATCCACAAACTAGGCAGCAACCGGTAGATTACAACACACAGCATCTTTTTTTTAATAAGTAAGAAAGTGTATTAAAATAAAAGAAAATATAAAATCAATATTCTCACTCCAAGTATTTTTTTCGACTTGAAATAAGAACAAAGACGTTGGGGCATACCCCGAGCCACATGAACATGTCATGAAAAACAAAGGAACATTACACTTCAGAAGTCATGAGCACGACTTAATACTATTCTTTTTTTTGGTAAGTAAGTAAATTTTATAAATGAAAGTGGAAAAAAATATATAGAAGCAATGACAAATCTCCAAGTGTTTTGCCAACCTGGATTTAGAACAAAGACGTTGGGGCATATCTCGAGCACCGTGAAACTAGTCATGCAACAAAAAAAATATAAAACAAAGGAGTAAATAGAGTTACATCCTCAAGGCCACCAACCAGAACAATCAAAAGGAAGAAAAGGACACAGCGAACACGGCTGGAGAGTTTCATATCAACCCGTCACAGTGCACTCCGCCCCTCTGAAGCACGGGCCAAACCACTAGCTCGACTAAACTGAGTCTCGTAAGGAACAAAGAACCTTACCTCGGCGAGGGGATGCCATCTCGTCCATCTGCAATGGGGTCACACCCTCATCCACGTCCTCTCAGCAATAGTATATCAGCCCTATGAATCACAGCCAATCAACCATAACACCCGACAAGAACCAAGCAGAAATAAAAGGATAAATAACTAAACAAATATATATTTTTTTTCTTTGAAACCATTACAGGACAGGAGCATAGAGCACCCGCTCTAGCTTGAGTGTGAAGGCACAGCTGTCCTTCAGACCCTGCTACAAGAAGGGAGCTCATCCTACACCAAAGAAATAAATGAACCTCCATGGTGCATCGAAGTAGCTAACAAGACAGTCCAATCCAGCACCTTCCCCCACTGAGAGGAATCATACTTTCTATCTTTCTTTCTTTTTATAAGTATTTTTGTATGGAGCATACCTTTTTTTTTCTTTTTTTTTTGTAAGTATTTTGTTTTTGCAATATGACCCAGTGGTTACAAGTTTGAAGGAAAAGAAGAAAACAAATATGCGCTACAACCAAATCTGACGATGGAGTAACCAGGACGTGGCATAGACAAACCAAAGCCAATACGCCATCTTCAACAAACCGCACACCAGACTCGACAGGCGCAAACACAGAGGTCAGCTCCCAGCTTCAAGAGAAGCTAACCAAAGAAAAGGGCGGGCTACAAAATAGCAGAACAAAGCATCCAGGAGGCAAGTGTTTTTTATTTTTATATTTTATTTTTTTTCCTCAGCTAAACCATCGGATGAACCAATAAAATAACCTGGGACGGGTGACAGAAGTTAGGATTTGTTTTTATCCACTACAGGTTCTAACGAATCCGGTGCGATTGGTCCACACTTTTAGTATCATCTATATAGGTAATCAGTTTGGACCTAACAACGTTGATAATAAGAGAATATAGATGAGAGGTGTCCTGTGGGGGGGAGTTTTGAAAAATATGGTTGTTACGCTCCTTCAAAATAAAATAGACTGTAGTCGCAATGGAGAGCCGTTTAGAGAGGGCCTGGAAAATTTTCCCTTTCCATTTATTTGCAGCCCAGCTTATGTTCTGGGACCATTCAGGGTAAGTCCAATGAATACCATTACGCCCTTGAATCATGCACCAAAGGGATTTGGAAAAGGGGCTGGAGAAGATAAGATGCTCATGATCTTCGTCACTAGTCGTGCATAATGAGCATGTGGTGGAGAGGATGGGAATTCCATGGAGTCGGTCAAGGGTGGTAAGCCTGCCTCTAATTGCCAACCAAAAAGAGAAGGCGTGGGAAGGGATGTGGGATGGACCCCACACTAAAGCAGCCAAACTTATTTTTGGTCTAGGTGGGTGGATGCGAAAATAGGAAGATCGGGTCGAAAACAGGCCATCAATGCTACCATTCCAACGCACTGAGTCTTTACGGCAGGCATTAGGGAGATAGCCGGGCATGTTATCTGCAAGACGTGAAACCTCCAAGTCATAGGGGTTAGGCCAATACCATTGGTCATCACGAATAATGTCAGTGACTTTTGCATCCCAGGGAAAGTTAGAGACCAACCGGGTACGGTCAGTACTTACATCTTTAAGCGGGCCTAGAGGGTGCAAGTTGTCGAGCCATAAGAATGTTTCGGAGCCATCACCAATGGAATAGGTGGATCCAAGAAGACCAGGCCGAAGCCGGATCCTTAGTTATGAGACGCCAAAGCAGTTTACATATTAGAGCTTTGTTTTGGGCCTGCAAGTTTTTTAACCCCAGGCCACCTTCACTCTTCGGGTAGTAGATATCAATCCACGCCACCTTTGCAGTCACCTTTCTGTCAAGGGTTCAATTCCAAAGAAACCGACAAAGATGGAAATCAATTATTTTGAGGATAGATTTAGGCAGGATGAACAAGGAGGCCCAATAAAGGTTGATGGATGAGAGGATAGAGGAAACAAGTTGGAGCCATCCTCCAAAGAAGAGCCACCAGTTCTTCCACGACGTGATGCGACGGGTATTTTCCCAATGATTGATTGGCAATCCGAGACTGAGAGTCTAGAGGTGATTAGCGGGACACCCAAGTATTTCATCGGTAACTTTCCTGCTCTAAAGCCCATAATGCCGGTTATATCTTGGTGGTGGGTAACATCTTTTGAACCAATGAAAACTTCGCTTTTATCTTTATTCACAGACATTTCGGAAACCAAACGGAATTCTTCAAGGCATTCATTACGGATCAGGATAGTACTGACATCAACCCGAGAGAAAAGAAGTAAGTCATCAGCAAAAGCAAGCATGACAGTTTGGGTGTCCTCGCACTTCCAATGAAAGTGGAACCTTTTTTCCCTCCTCGCTTTAACCTCAATGATCACATTTAGACCTTCCATAGCAAGCACGAATAAGTACGGGGATATGGGGTCTCCTTGCTTGAGGCCATTGCCTCCTTTAAAGAAGCCCGCCGCTTCCCCATTAATATTAATTGAGTAGAAGACGGTGATGATGGATTGACGGATTCACCCAATAAATTGAGGAGGAAAGCCCATAAGAGTCAAAATGTTGATGAGGAAGTCCCATTGGAAAGAATCATACACTTTCATAAGATCTATCTTCATAGCTCATTTGGGGCAGCCTTTGTCGAGGTGATATTTATGCAGAAGCTCCTGTGCCAAGAGAATATTGTCACTAATCTGCTGTCCAGCAACAAAAGCTGTTTGACACTTGCTAACAAGATAAGGTCAAGCAAGGTCATCTTAAGCCTATTTGTGAGGATCTTCGAAATAGCTTTGTAGATGACATTATAGCAGACAATGGGAAGATAGTCAAATACCTAACGGGGGGATTGAACCTTGGGAATGAGGTTAATCATGGTAGTGTTCACTTGTTTGATGGAAAAAATCACGAACAACTTCACAAACAGACTGACTAACGGTCTCTCAGGATTCCTTGAAAAACATGGAAGAAAAGTCATCCGGCCCCGGGGCCCTAAAATTGCCAATGGGGATGATAGCCTTTTGGATCTTTGCATTGCCGACAGGGGCAATAAGAGAACAAATTAAGAAATCTAGGATAGTACGAAGGATGAAAGGGCAAAGTCGATCAGCTTCAGCTAAGCCATAGTAGCGTCCAACGCTTAGAACCCGTTGGAAATGATCCACAATTAGTTTTTGAATGCCCGTGATGCTAACAGATGGGGTCCCACTCTCATCGAGAAGGGATATAATCCTATTTTTGTTATTATTACTGAAAAAACGCAACTTGTGCTTTCGTGATACAAATAAGTTTCGACCCTGATAAATATAGCGGAAGCAGTAAAAACTTAAATATTCAATACACGTAAAGAATATTTATTTCTAGATGATAGAGATAATCACGAGCATGCAAAATATAAACAAGCATAAACAATCATAAAAAGAAATGATTTTGGTGACAAAGGGAAAGTTTTTGTATAGGCAATATCTGGAAAGTTTTTTCCCCGATTGTTAAATTTTGAGGGTCATTAAATTTCGAGGATGAAATTTCTATAAATGGGGGAGAATTGTAAGGTATCGATCTCCAAGATATGGTTAATATGAGTGGTCAGGTTTTGGATTCCAAAATATAGTAATTGGGAGGTAATTAAGTTAAAATAAGTGAATCGAGGTCAAAAGATATGAGAGGAATTGAAGTAAAAATCTCAAAAATTCGGAATCGGCAAAATCAAAAATCGAAGTTGTAAACCGTGAAATGTTAATCCGTAGAAAAGATTTTGAGTTTTAAATTATGATAATCATGACTTATTAAAATAATATAATCAAAATTAGGGTTCAAGGATGCGAAGAATTGGATTAGAATTGTTGAAACAAGTCCCGGACGGTGAAAAAACAAAGTTTGCACGCTGTAGGCTCGACGTGGGCCTGATGAGCGCTCGAGTGTGGCCCATTGTGTCTCTTGGCACCCGATGAGCGATTGAGCGACGCATATGGCCATGTGTGGGATTTCTTCCCATTATTTTCACGCGGAGAAAGAGAGAGAGAGAGAGAGAAAGAGAGAACGTGCGGAGAAGAGAGAGGAAGAGGAAACGAAGGCTCTCAAGTCCAATTTCGGCTTGGAGCTAGTTGGAGAAATCGTAGATTCAGTCGAGGCAAGTACATCTATATCATTTTCTTCCATTTTCTTTAATTTTTGTTCGATCCCCTTCGAGTATTCTTGTCCCGATACTCAACCCATGTATGTATACGTGATGCCCATAACTAGATTATGCATAAATATGAATTTCATGACAAAAGTTTGAGGTTTATACCAATTTTCGTACTAAAACCCTAACCCTACGTTCGAGTGATTTCGAGCACCGATTTTTGGGGCTTTTGTATAAATTAGGATTAGAATATCATTATACATATCATATATAAGTTAATTTATCGATTGGATACCGGATTTGGTAGATTTATGTGAATTTCATTCGCAAAACCCTAACCCCTGTGCCCGGACATGTTGTCGATGAAATTTTGGGGCTTTAGCTTAATTTAGGTCAAGAATATGACTACCCAAGATTTAGGCACGTTAATTTATCAATTAGGTATCCGAATTTGTGATTTTATGTGGGATTTTGTTCGAGGAGACCCTAACCCGTGCCCAACTCAGGATTTCCCCCTTCCCTCAAATTATTTATGCTTTTGTCCCTCAAATATGAATCACTATGTTCTAATTATGTATATATATCGGGTGGACGTCTGATCTCACAAGTATTGACCTGTTCGCGACATTCGGATACTCTAAAGTAACAGTCCGGATGATCTAAATTAACATTATTATCGTTCATCCGAACCTAATTGTGAATTTTAATGCTTCCATCATAATTAATTGTTATATAAACTATATTTAATCGTATATGTTCAATTATAAGCTCCGAAATATGTGTTTGTACTCCCTTTGAAAAGAAATATGTTCCGGAGGTCCTTAAAGTGATAATTGCCTATTGTGGTAAGAAATTCTAATCTTTCCTATACATTGTGATATCCATGCATTCAAATTAACTTGTGAAAATATTTAAATCCGAAGGAAAAGTAATAATCATATATATATTCAGAAGGAAGTCCACAATGTAATGTGTGATTAAATCGTTCTCCCGGACGAAGATTTTATGATGTCAATTGTGGTGGACCTTTTCCCAAATAAATAAGCAATTGAATAAGAAAACCATGAAATGAGGACCATGGACTATGTTATGAAAGGATAATATCCCTTGGCATGACATGGGTATACAATAGTGACTCAAGGATTACACTGGCCGCATATTTTGACCGTTTATTGGAGCAGGTGATACTTTTGGCAAGCCTTAAGATATTACCGTGGAATGACGAGGACTGCCTCTGGACCGCGGGAGGTTAGCGTTGTGTTTTATCAGTCCTGTATGATCGGGTGATATGCATACCGCTATGCCACGTGGTGATCGGCTTGTTGATAGGCATTATATATAGATGGCCCCACCTCTGGCTCGATAATAAGTGCTCACGACCTTAGGTCATATCGAGTATCATGATGCTTCCTCGTCCTCCCGCACCTTTAGTTAGTAAGGCTTACTAACCCTTATTTGTAAAGATAAATAATCATGCATAAAGTATATCTTAAAGGAGAGTAAATTGTATTCCAAAACATATTTGATCATGTTTCTGTTTATGCATCTCCTTCATGATTATGTGTCTTTCCTTTGCTCATCTTTGCTTATATTGTCTACAGGTTTTTATTATGATGCACTTGCTGAACTGTTAACTCACCATCACTTCTCCTTATCTCCAGTTTAGCACGAGTTTGATATACCTAATGGGACAGCGTAGAGATTCGAAGTGGACAAGGCTTGGAACTTGGAAGACAGGATCGGAAGACTTATACCTTATAGATTATAGTTAATTGTATATTTTCATATTTCAGTTGGATTTATTAATATATATTGTATAAAATGACTAATGTTTAGATATTTTTATTTTTGCTGTCGATTGGATTTCTTTATACTTCCAAAGGATATTATGGTTTATAACAAGTATCTAGTGGCATCTCTCTTTGGCCGACACTGTGTATAGATACACCATGTTAGAGCCATAACTAAGTAGTGGCAATTTGGGTCCTGTATAGTCTTGTGTTGCTGTTGTATGTTGTCAACTGTTGGGATTGTTGGATGTATTATGTATTGTACAGGAGTTTTGTACATATTCATGTATTGACGGATATCTGTATTACATACGAAACTCTGTCAATTTTTTGGTAAAAAAAAATACGGTCCGTCACGGTTGGTATCAGAGAGAAAGAGATGCCTTAGGTTTGATTTTAATCGTTTGTGAAAGTTTATGATAGATTAAGATTGATCAAATAAGTGAATACAGGTATAGGATAAATTAAGTTAAATTTGATAGTTCTAGCTATTCTAGTTAGCTAGTTTAGGCTTGAAATAAGTTAAAGTTAGAAAATGAGTTTGGTTACCTAGCTTATGCATCCTAGTTAGTCTCCTAAGAGTGGCCTAACCAATATTGTGTTGCCTTCAGATAGGATGTGAGTAACTACTATGGCTCCTAGATGAGAGTTTACTCCTGGTAGTGATCGACTGTAAGGTCGAGAGGAGGTGTAGGGAGGTACCTTGAGGTTTAAATTTGATTGGTGCCAATTTGGTGATTGAACTGGTCAATATTGATTTGAGGCCTAGGTTCATCAATTTTGGTTTGATGTTTAGGCGATCGGCTTTGGGTTTAAGTCCTCAGGGTAGTAATTTGCTAAGAAGGGATTCTTAATTGATGTACCGAGTGTGATGGATGAGGTGGAATCAATGGCTTGAAGATAGAATAACTTACAGTCAATTCTAGCATAACGAGTCCTAGAATGTCGATTTATAATCGATTTGGAGATATTTAAGTGTCCAAACTTTTGGGTAACTTAGGTTCTATAAAGGTTGAGATGTGGATCTTGAGAATTAAGATGATCTTGTGGTGACCCAATGTTAGGAAGAAGACAAGGTAATGCTTCTCTCGGTCTAATAGGAGGTGAAGTTGATCTCAGGCGATTCACGTAAAAAGGATCATGGGTCTCGAGAATAAAGAGATACCATCAGTCATGTCCATGGATGCATTATAAATGACTGTCTTGTTTTGGTGGGATTTTTGGGAGTATGTTTCAAGTTTTTATTTTTGGAGCATGTTTCAAGTGTGGATGCCCTTATTCCTTAGGATGGATAGTAAAGGAGCCCAATACCGTGGATTGAGGCTCCACGATGATGGCACGAAGTATAGAAGTGTCATTCATTGTAGCGGGAGATAAGGTTCTCGGATCATGATGTTTTGATATATGTGTTACTTTGAGATCTATAATCTATGTTCTATTGGTGTTTCCAAGTTATGTGTAATTTGATGATCTAGGCTTTGCATTTGTTGCATAGAATCAATGACATTTCCGTGGCCCCGTGGTTACGATTGGTTGGGTAATCTAATTTATTTTGTTGAGCCAATCTTGATATGGCAATAAGGATGACTTGGTTGGCAGGTCACCGAGCTGATATGAATTGGGCTGGTAAGCACATTTTGTCTTGCAATCGTATTGTGTAATTTTGAGTATGAACCTGAGTTAGTCAAGGTATCAAAAAATTATTATCGTTTGCCTATAGGTCGAGCTGTGGGGATTTGTGCCAAGTTTATCTGATAATGAAACCACATCTGGAAGTCATTTGGGGTCATGGAGGAGTTTAATCGTGTGAATAATTGAGGATGCTTTTGGTAGCAAGATTAGGTTGGTTGATCTTGGACCGGTAGATTTAGACAGTGTCTATATCAACTTCAATCTTTGAGGATCCCAAAGTTGAATTGTTTTATCTTTTGAAAGGTCTTAATGATTTTTAAGATCGATCTGTGCAATTAGCATTGTTGATGGTGGATAATTGTGAGTGTGCCTTTGGCAGCAATTGAGATAGGATGTGGCCGTTGCATGTTCGGATAATGCCATTTGGGTCTGTAGGTTCATTGGCATTTCTTTGAAGCTATGGGTTGGATCTTTCGGTCATATTTGGGTCAATATTATAATGGCCTCATCGGTGAATTCATAAAATATTTGGAGGTGTATGAACTCTATTCGAGGGCTGCATCTTAGTTTATGAAAGGAGGTTAGCCATGTGCTCAATTATGAAAGGAATGTAAGTTTGGAGAAGTGTTATGTTGGGCATGTGGCTTCTCCGATAGCAGGAATGCGATTCCTTAAAGTTTAGAGTGATGACTAATTTGGCGAAAGATTGATTGATGTCTCAAAGGTGTGTTGCTTTCTTAGGTCTAGCCGAACCCATAAAGATAATTCAATAAGTATTTCTCGAGGATTGCGGCGCCGTGAGTCGTTTGGCTTGAGACGATTATTATTCGTCGAAATGGGTAATGCAAGGATAGCCTTCTAGAAATTAGGGATTAGATGTTGACCTTATTGTTTGGGTTGACTCATAATGTGTCTAGTAAGTTACGGTGGAATGCGATCTTTTGAGGAACCTCTAAGATTGTATATCCCTTGACTTGTATGGGTAGGTGCCCAGGATTAAGAGGGTGTAAAGCCTATGACAAGAATTACCTCACCCATAGTTTGGGGTTAGCCATTGAGGTCTTCGCTTGAGGATTTATAGGTGTTGCTTATAGGGGTAGCGGTGGTTTTATGATCCTAATAGGCGGAGAGGCTATCTCGTAGGAAGAGATGGTCATGCAATAAGATAAGCAGGTAGATTCGCTTGAGGATAGTATTGATGAGTTTCGATGTCAGTCATAAAGGGTCGTTCAAGTGGTGGCATAGATCAGTGAGGTTATACTTATGAGATGTACCCTCAGTCAAGAAGAATGATATTGCCGATGATTGGATGACAAGAATCTTCGGATTGTATTTGTCTTGGTGTATCATAGGAGTTATTGTAGGGCGAATCTCAAGTAGCTCCTGATATCTAAGCGAAGGGGGTGCTCTTCCTTTGGTTTTAGGAGGGAGAGGTACCTCCAACGTAGTAAGGTCGTGGAACTATGGGATAAGAAGTCCTCACCGTTTTTGTTTCAAGGGTATTAAGGGCTATAAGAATTAAGGGTACCATTTGGATATGATGAAATCGGCAGACTAAATGCGACCGGGATGTATAGGTTGGCTCGTTAGTATGCCAACGAGCCAGTAAATTTGGCGAGTATTTGAGTTCAAGGTTTTGGGTAATTGCTTTGGTTGTGTTGCTTAGGCTGATTGTAATCTAAGGATTATAGGCTTTACCTTAATCGTATCGCTATCCTTACGATCTTCCTTAGGTTCATATTTGCCAGGTAACTTAGGAATCTGATATGAATCAATGGACACAACTTATAAAAAGATTCTTAGTGTCCTGTTAATTGGTTAATCAAAATAGCATAGTAGAAGCATGTGGGCCCTTGGCTTAGAAATTCTAGAATGGGGATAAGGTTCCAATAGAAGATCATTCTCGACACCTAGGAGGTATCGAGGTGAGAGCCTATTGGTTCATTTGTGATTTTGTATTAAGCCGAAATGATAGTCAATAATTGGGTTTACCTTTGAGTTTGGGCAGATTATCGTGATGCCTCTCATGTTCCGATAAATGATGAATGGGTTTGTGATCAGGATGTAAACATTGCCAGAGATTTGGAATGTCTCTTGGTAAGGTTTCTATCTCGATTTTAGATATAAAGCATTAAATGTTGAGGATTTGGGCGATTCCAAAAGGTTAAGGTTTTCTAGGAATCATCGTCTCTCCAAGAATGTGATTTGGGAAGTTCATAGGCGATATCTGGAAAGTCTTTTCCTTGATCGTTAAGCTTTGAGATTCGTTAAATTTTGAGAACAAAATGTTTATAAGTGGGGGAGAATTGTAAGGTACCAATCTCCAAGATATTGTTAATATGAGTGGTGAGGTTCCAGATTTCAAAATATTATAATTGGGAGGTAATTAAGTTAAAACAAGTGAATCGATGTCAAAAGACATGGGAGGAATTGAAGTAAAAATCCCAAAGATCCGGAATCAGGAAAATCGAGACCCAAAATTGTAAACTCTAAAATGTTAATCTGTAAATATGATTTCAAGTTTTAAATTATGATAATTATAACTTATTAAACTAATATAATCAAACTTAGGGTCCAAGGATGTAAAGAATTGGGTTAGAATGGTCAAAACAGGTCCCAGGCGGCGAAAAAATGAAATTTCCATGCTGCAGGCTCGACGTGGGCTTGATGAGCGACCGACCAACGCCTGAGGTGCGACCGGGTGCGAAAACCAAAATGGTGCGCTTGATGCTCTCCTGATGAGCGCTCGAGCATGTCCCTTTGTGTCTCTTGGCGCCCGATGAGCGCTAGAGTGGTATGAAGCCGCGTGCGGGCTTTCTTCCCATTATTTGCACGCAGAGAAAGAGAGAGAGAACACACAGAGAAGAGAGAGGAGAAAACGAAGGCTCTCATATCCGATTTTGGTTTGGAGCTAGTTAGAGAAATCGTAGATCGGATTGAAACAAGTGCATCTATATCATTTTCTTTCGTTCCCTTTGATTTTCGTTCAATCCCCTTCAGGTATTAGCATTCCGATATCCGACTCATGTATGCATATGTGAGGCACATAGCTAGATTATGCACATGAATAGGATTTGAGCCCTAGATATAGATGTGGTGCACGAGTCTAGGCAGGTGTGACAAGTCGGAGGGTGGGTATGGATGGAGAAGACAAATCCGAGAGGTTATCGTTGTGAAGAAGACAAATTTGAGATGGACAATGCATTTTGGTGGATGATGTTATTGGAAGATGAGGAAGACGCTGATGATAGTGAGGCCGGAGCCAACACAAATAGGAGAAGTTGGTAATGCTGATGGCATCAATGCTAGAGAGTGCAAACCGAAGGGCTTTTAAATTATCTTTGATATCATGTTAGAAATAATGAGTGTTTAGAGAGATATACAATTGAATAAGAATATTTATGTTTTCACGTTGTTTATCTTACATTGATAAGCTCATTATGTAGAGTAACCGATATAAAATACATATGAAAAATAATAATTATGAAGATATAAAAAATACTTATAGAATATTCTGATTATGTAATATTATATATTTTGAAATATAATACAATAGAATATTAAAAAATATATTATTACTACACTTGACATAAATAACCATAAATTGTAATTAGATATTCCAAAATTATAAATATTAAATATCTTAACAATAAAATCTTGATCCTAGCAATTATAATAATAATAATAATTGATGGATCCAACACGGAGTTGGGCCAGAACCAATGAAGCCCAAGAAGGTGGGTCCAATTAACAAAGAGGCCCAACCCAACGACGGCGTTCTAGGTGACTCGATAGCCAAGCCCACTTGGCATCCCAGGTGTGTAGCCAATCAGCGCACGCGCGTGCCTGCAAAGGCGACCGTAGGTGGCTGGCACAGGGGACACCGGTTCAGAAGAAGCTAACTAATGGGAGATGAGGTCAATGCTGACAAGTTGCAGCGCACGACCCCCCAGCAGCCATTTAGCCAATCTAAGAAAGGTCAACGGGACCGCGTTAGCCATGCCCAACAATGGTCTTCTCGCCTCCGCAAGGGGACAATTGACATCACTAGTCACTGCTAACACACAGCAGTCGACGAATCCTTACAAGCCACTTATCGGAGGTTTCAGCTCCCAAAGCCTCCCTGAAGGAGCCTACAAACACTCTCTCCTGCAGCAAAGAGAGGGACCTTTTGGCAATCCGATTCCAACTTCCCTAAAAGAGCCTAAATGGTGACTTGAGATTAAGCATTTGATCCTTCACCCAGTGCTCAAGGCTTCGAGGAGAAAGAACCAACTCGCTTCCATTGAGCTATCGCCTCCCTATGGCGGTGATAGTGAGCCACTCATAGTGGTGCAATCCAGGGAGCCCAAACCTCCTTAAAACATCCCACACACTCCCCTCATTCCTGCATCTCTACATTTTTAACACGTTTACTTCCATGCGTGCATCTTTTCGTTCTCGAGGAAAGATTTCTAATTTGAGCGTTGAAGTGTTTACGGTGGGAAAACCTCCCACCGTTCTCTAACCTATTATTTATAATTTGTGGTATGCATGGCTCAGGTAGAGAGACGTGGAGATCGGACCCATTCATGATCCGACCCAGGCAAGGAATCCGTAGGCTCCCTAATCCGTACAAGAACCCAGACCCAGTGACGCATCATAGGCGCCGCCTATGGGAATGACAAAAAAGTCTAACCACCTGTCCCAACGTTCACTTTTTCACCTTGAAGATGGTTAACACTAGAGCGCAAGCTAGCACACCGATGAGGAACACTACCGCCCGTGAAGACAACCCCTCTATGGGTAGCCGTGCTGACGAGTAGCCCAAACTCGATGTCCACAAACTGCCTATGGACATGGACGACATGAAGCAGATGCTT
>JAOVVI020008588.1:0-14106 GCA_028571085.2 Nepenthes alata
GATATTTTATTGGGTTTTCTCAAATATTTAAAGACTTTGTTTGTTTTTATAGAATAATTAAATATTTTTAAAAATTAGATTCATATATTAAAATTATATTCATATATTCTGTTCAATACCCTCTTGCTATCACTTTTCGTTCTAGCGTTCAGCGTCAAGCTCGAGTTTCTACGGCGAAAACCACAGGGAGAGACTGCGAGCAGAAAAAGAACACAATGGAGATGATGAATTCGATTTCAAAATTCGAATACGCGTCCTCGAAGATACATATACCAGAGTCATGGTCCAATGCTGTCGATTCCATAGCATACAATTCGGTCACTTCAACTTCTCCGACAGTTCTTGTCTGCGGCCCCAAAAACAGCGGCAAAACCACCTTCTCTCGCCTCCTCCTCAACACTTTGCTCCTCAGGTTCGCCATTGCTTTCACTACCCGAAAATCATATACATTATCTTTCATATGCTGGAGTCTTGCAATGTGGTTAGACCTTTGGTTTTTATATTTGATGTGTGCCGTTTTTCTTGGATAAACATTGGAATTTTCTTCATCCAGGCATATATGTGGATCAAATTTATTTATTGCTTCCTTTCAATTCAATTTATCTTGTTTGGACTTTGATGAGGATTAATCTATGATATCTTTTTTTGGGCATGTGACATGTTTTCTTGATTCCTTGACACTCTCTCTGTCTTTTCGACGATGTCTTTCAAAGTCGGAATCTGGAAAAGCCTCATCACTCTATTATATTTTTACCCGTGTTAAGGAACGACCTTGCTTAACTTACTCTTTCAAGTTTCAAGTCTAAATGCAATTGAGTGTAGGAATGTGTTAGGATATGAAATAATTCTTGACACTTCACCAACCAACACAAGCTGTTTGGATGAGTTGGTTACAGGACATAATCGAGTGTATTTGCAGTAATTCAATTAAGTTGAATTCATTGAGATAGGAGAAGCAATTCCAACCTTGAACATTGAAAATTGGGCTATATCTTGCTGGATGCCAGTAAAAACAGTAATTAAAAATTTGAGCAGAATTCGACTCTACCAGAAAAAATGGGCTTAACTGTCACATTTGCCAAGTTCATGAGCCATCCCAATTGAATGGTCTTGAGATAAAGAAGATGGACCTGGAATTTGTCTGGGTTCCCATGTGTTAAATCTTCCAATGGGGCATTGAATTATCAACAATGCCCATGATACCACAATTTGGGATTTATTTTCAACATATTGGATCTGCATTTAAAATCCAGTTTGGCAAGTACTTATGGTACTTATTTGATATGTAAGCACAATACCTCCAAATAGGAGTATAAATTCTTTTGCTTTGGTTCATCCCTGTTAATCATTATGATAAATTGGTTTGGAGAATTCTCAATGTTTTGTATGAATGTATTTAGAGAGTCAATTCTTGGTCTTTGAATCTGCTTATGTGCATGGTGCTGTGGAGAGGGAAAGATGCTTAAGTAAGAGATGTAATTCAATATTCATGGTGGCAGATACAAAAGAGTGGCTTACTTGGATACCGATGTTGGACAGCCTGAGTTCACCCCTCCCGGTTGTCTATCACTTACTGATATTGATAAAATAACTCCAGGTATTCAATCATGGTCCTTTGCTTGTTTGAAAATTTCATAGCATCTGTTTTCTTAGACCCTGATGTGTGCTTGTATTCTGACTAGTTCCTTATCTATTTGGTTAGATTTGACTATCCCGTGCCTGAAGACGCCTGAGAGGTAGGAACTGTTGAACTCATTGAAACTGTTACACATGCAATGATGTGATATAATTGTTATTGTCATCCTAATGCCAAAGCAATTCCGTTGCTTACTTGGTCACAAATATCATTGTTTATGTGCTCAATATCTATTTGTTTTAGTTGTTAACAGTGTTGTCAAAGGCACTAAGACTTCATATTGCCCGAGGTGCTAGATGCTACATGAGGTGTTCGCTTGAGACAAGTAAGATTCTAATTGAAATATCAATTTATGTCTACAAGACTTATAGAAAAACATTAGTCAAGGCTCAAATAACTGAAAGTAGCATTTAAATATCCATATATAAAGTAAGTGCTTTGTCATTACACACAACGTGATCAACAAAAAGTACAAGTCTACAATATATATCTTTTGATGCATATATAATCCAAAGATGTTCTAATTCTAATTGTCTTTAAAATCCACAGTATCATCTTTATCACCATTATTATCTTCAAATAAGCCGTCAACAAATACATCTCAACATTTGTAGCCATCAATCTCTTCCTTTTCCTTTGAATTAATCTCTTCCTCCACTACTCTTATTATTCTATAGTTTGAAATGCACCTATTCTCTAGAATTTGAAATCTTTGTCTTGGCTCAGTATTTATCTTTGCAACATCAACCAGCAGCAAAGATGACAATGATGGTGACCTGTGTGGTGAGAATAAAACAACAGAGAGAGGGGGTTGTGTTGTGCAGATTGTGATGATGAAAGGAAAAATATATTTAAAATAAATATTGCGTTGTAAATTTTTTTAAAAGTTAGGGATATTTAAAAAAAAACTAACAATTTTTTAAATAAAAAAGTCGGCGCTTGAGCACCTTTCCATTTTGCCTCACTTGGACATATGTGCCAAGCACCTGGGCATTGCCTTGCCTCGCCTCACCCGGGCACATAGGTTAGTGCCTGAAACGCCTTAGACAACCCTTGTTGTTAATGGACAAGATAATGCTTTTTGGATAATCTTGCTTTTTTTTTGTGAGGGGGGGGGGAGATAATCGGTCTTTTTGGATAATCTTCTGTTTCTGTTGACTAGCACATTTGTTATCATCTTGCTTGCTAAAATTTGTGGGCTAATAACTGTAGCATGTTTTGATATCATCAGATCTCATCTGCCTGAAATTGTATGTGTGTTTGATTTTAATGACATATTGAACTTCTCTTTTGCCCTAGCAAATACTAAGTGGCTACTGCACTGGGAGCAATAGTCTAACCTAGGCTCTAGCCTTTCAGTAAGGAAATTGTATTTTTGTGACTGCATGGGCAGTACAATAATTGTAGGCTGTGAAACATTTTCCTATCAAAAAAATTACCATTTCTCCCATCAGGGCTAAGCTTTAGGACATGGGATGACGACAGCCATGCACCACTTGAGTCTGCGTTCCTGAAGAACATGGAGTGTGAATCAAACCATATTTGAATTGAAATTAAGATACTAATGCAAGTCTTTCCTTTTCAAAACTGATAGATTCATATCCGAAAGAAAATGGAAATCTTGGCTGAGTTTTCCATACAGTTTCTTGGAAATTTGGTGTACGCTCGTATAAGCTGGCACTAGAAGAACTATGCAGTTTAGTTGTAACAGCTTGTTTGATTGGGAAATGCTTTTCCTGGCTGAATTACAATAGGGATCCTGCCTCTATCTATCTGAGATTCTGATGGATACTTAAAGTTCATTTATGCTGTGAGCTCATGATTTAGTCTTAAGACTTAACCCTGCTGTTATTCTTAGGTATTGGAGCTCAAATGTTATATTGGAATACAATGCCTCTGATTAGTTGTTAACTTGAATTTGAGTCATGTGACACAGATTGTGCTTTGATTCTATCAAAGAGGTGCTGATTATTCTTTGGGATGATTTTGTTTTGTTTCCCTTTGCAAATTTCTCCTCAACTAGATGCTATTTCTGTGGAGATGTTTCTTCAAAAAGGGACCGTACGGCATACTTGAATTGAGTTTATGCACTCAGTTGTCTAAGGCTTTATAGTTACAGTTGTTTTATCTATCTTTTTTAGTTCTAACCGTTGTTAAAAGACAAAGAGACATTCAGTTGTTATTTGTTTGATTTTGATTTATATTAAGTGATTGTCAGGGAATATGTTTGATTTTCAATTTGATTAATTGTCAACTTGAATTTGGGTCATGTGACACAGATTGTGCTTTTGACTTAATCAAAAGAGATGTGCTGATTAATCTTTGGAATGTTTGGAATGACTGAGTTTTGTTTTCCTCTGCAAATTTCTCCTTAACTAGATGCTATTTCTTCGGAGATATTTCTTCAAAAAGGGACCCTACGACATACTTGAATTATGTTTATGCACTGCATGATTACTACAAGGAGCACTTCATATTAAACAAGAATGAAAGTCCTGGTAGAGCTGCGTTGCCCTTGATTATTAATACACCCGGCTGGGTCAAAGGTATACGTATTTGATCATTTGGTTTCATTTTTTACTTTCTTATTGAAGATTTTATGTTTCGCATTAAGCTTCCTGAAAATAATGCCCTTCCTTTTTACTTCAATTTAACTTAAAAAAGAAAATTTTCTTTATTATCGAACAATGAGATAATACTTCAAAAAATGTTCAAATAAGTTCAAGATATGTTCATTTTTAAATCTCTGTGTCACCTTTGTGCACCAGGTATTGGTTTTGACATGCTAGTGGCTATGCTGAAATATATTGTTCCATCACACGTAGTCAAGATAAACATATCTGCCGAGAGTAAGAATCTTCCACCTGGGGCATTCTGGTTAGATGAGAATTATGTTGCTTCAGCCAATTTCTTTGAGATCAATTCAGCACGCCGGGATTCTTTTAATAGATCGTAAGTTCATTACTCTACCATCTTTAAATCTTTAATGAAATAGAATGATTATTAAAATACCGGCCAACATATGCCCCCGGCACTTCATTTAGTTGTTGAAATAAACTAAAGTAGGAATGAATTAATTAATTGTAGGGAATGGAATTAGGTGGGAATAGCGTTTAGAACTAATTTTCTCTTATTTGGTTAGTTATTTGGAATAGTTAAAAATTAAATTAGGAATTAATTTTCTTAAGTTTGATATACAGTAATAGTAAGAAACATAACCAAGGAATTAGTATAAAATGGTTTTTTACCCTTAAAGAAATAATATTTTAACATATACTAGGAGTTCAAATAAATTTGATCAAAATCGAGTCAGCCGATTGGCTTGGTCTTACCGACCCAAAATTTTATAGAGTTTAATCAATGTATATTAGTGTTATAGATAGATACAATAAGTAAATTAGGCTCAATTATTTTTTAGGCCTGGTACAATCATAGGTGAAAGTAGCTGATTTGGGCTGACTTGACTTAGATTATGAATTTTTTTACAAATATATATTTTATTTTAAATAGCTATCAACTTTAAAAAATTATTTTAATAAATTATATTTTCGTATAAGTAGTAATTTTTATATAAAAATTTTTCATTTAAATATATACTTAGGTAGTATTTTAATTTACATATTATGATTTTCGAATATTTTATATTTTTAGTTATTTTTATATATTTCTAAATTTAAAAAAAAGTACCTAAAAATAGGAAATGTCCATGTTTTGGCCCGAACTGGTCTGATTTATATTGTGAACATGTTCGGCTCAGCCCAATGTAACTTAATGGTCATAAATTTTTATTTAAACCTAGATCATGTTTGAGTCAAATCCTATTTTGATTGGACTAAAAGTATATAGGGAAAATATCTAGGAATTGTTATTTCTTAATAAGCATGAATAAAAATACTAGAGGAGCTACTTTTTTTATTCCTTATTTTGAATGAATAACAATTCCCTTTATAACTACTATTTCTATTACTGAAACAATCAAATAATGAAATAGCAATTTCATTAGGAATCAGATAGGAGTGAAATTTGTATTCTATCTTACCGAATGGGCTCTTAGTTTCTGATTAGAAAGAATTTTGGATCTAGTATATTTGATATCAATACATATTATTTGATATAACATATATCAATGAGGTTGCTAATGATACCAATATTTTCATCCATGATGATTAGCTTTCTTTGCATAAAGGTGCTGCCAAGAACATTGAGCAATCATTGGCTTGTACAAAACATCATATATATCATGTTCTAGTCTTAACCCTAGGGATGGAATTGATTTTGATGTTTCTTGTACTCCATGGATGTAATATTGTATCGATATTGAATTAGTATTGTTTATAGGCATATTGGTAGAAAAATATTTGATAATATGTATCGATATCATATATATCGGAAAGAAAAAACTCTTGAAAATCATAAACTGAAAAGATTGTATCGGCTGATATATTACGATATATCACATAGAAACATATCTCAATATTATTGCGGTATCGGAAGATATCGTTAAATGGGGAGCCCGATACTGATATATATGGCAACATAATGGCTGATATTTGCACCTATGTTGTGCACTTTTTCTTGCCCAATGAAGAAAATATCTATATGCTTTGGTTTTTCTTGGAAAATTAATGCCTTAAACATCTTGTTTCTCTCATGCCTTAGCTTTTAGTTACAAGTCGTAATTATAAATTCCATTTTTTTTTACTTGAAATTATCTTTATTTTGTAGTATAGATTATTTGAAGGAGATTGGCCTGCATCTTTTATCCAAATTGCACTGTATTTTCTAGGGTACTGATGCAAAAAGAAGCTCATCTCATAAGAGATCTACGGTTGACGGCTTACTTTAGGCAGTGTTTTCCGAATGAAATGAGTATCACCACAATCAAGGAGCTCGCATACGCATTAGCCTCGCACCCTCCTTATCAAGTACCCATATCGAGTATCAAAATTAAGCATCTTCATTGTCTGGTTTGTTCTATATATTGCGTATGCTTCTGTATGATTTTATTTTACACTCGCATTAATTAAATTTTGTGATTTCTTCACTATTATATAGTAAGATCATTGATACAAATATTGGCCAATGAGATATTATTGGTTGATATGTATCAGTATTAGGATTCCCAAATATCGATATTTTTCGATATCGCAATATACTTTTGTATTGCCCTATAATTGGTCAATGTAATAGATATATTTGTTGATATGATTTTATTAGTTTATAATTTTTAGAATTTTTTCTTATTAAATATTGATTCATATTATCTGATATGTCTGATACTAATATAATTGTGACCGATACTGATATCGATATTTTCATCCGTGAGTAAGATACTCTATGTACTTCAAGGAAAAAGTTATTGCAATCATTTGTATTTTTCTCGTAAGACTTTATGAGATAAAATTATTCCACGAATGATTGAATTATTTCATTATTTTGCAATTCAAAATGTAAAATTTAACCTTTTTAACATATATAAATCCATGTTAGTATTCTTTTTTCAAAATATTAGAACTGGTTTCTTTCCATTTACACTTATCTCTTGTAAAAAGTTGATTTTCAGTTTTTCCGGAGGGCTATTTTTAAAGAGGGGAAAAAACCGCGAAGTTATGAAAATTGCCTTGAATTTGAATTTGAATTTGAGAAAACTATCCTCACATTATCCAGAAAAACTGCCTCTTTTATCCACATAGTTATGAAGGGAATTTCTTCATTTATAGGATAGAAAGATATCCAATTTCTTAATTACATAATGTATTTTTTTTATTAAAGATTGATCTAATTAAGGAAAACTTATCTAAAATTGTTTGGAATCACATTAAATAATCATTTCGATAAATTATTAAATATGTATCATGTCATATGGGATAATTCTAATATATTTATGTGGTTCATTCTTCCTTAGAAATGAAAATTCTTACATCTTTTATTGTGAATATGTATACTAGGTCCCAGGTACTGAAGTCCTATATAGTTTGAATGCAACGATCGTTGGCTTGGCTGTTAACCCTGGAGAACCAGAAAGCTCACCCATTTGCGTGGGCCTCGGTATGTGACATGTTCCATTGTCTCACTCATGATTGCTAATTACTAAGCTCTTTTTGCGTTTCTATCGTATATGTTATTGAACCCTCTAATACCGATATTTTTCAATATTACAACAAAATTGTGATATGTCATAGGGGTGTTCAATATGAACTATTTTTTTACCCAAAATCACAATCCGATTCAGCAAAATTAGAAATTGAAATGGAACCAATTTGACAGGTTAATTTGTTCGGTTATGCCGATCAACCTATTTTAAACATAATTTTTTCATTCAAATTGTAAACATATAATAACTAAAATCTAAAATTATAAAACATTTAATGATATTTTAGTGTATAAATTATAAAATATTGAGATTCAGAAGCTGAAATTTTACTTCTACCATCAATAGGTTTAGCCACTGCATTTACAACGAAGACCCAAATAAGCCTAATTGGTGTTTGAGAAATTTTTCTAGTTACTTTTACATAACTTTTTTCTTGTATCATCAAACCTTCACCCATTAATATAACACCAACATTATTTGATTCCAAATTTAGAGCAATGCCTATTGTCCATTTTTCAAATTTTATTAATTCACTTGCCATTATTTCATCAAGTTCGTGAATGTGAGCAATGCCGTCGCCCATTTAAATGTGATTCTGGTATTTACAATCTTTATTTCTGTTATATTGCTCAATACGTTCACATATAATATTACTAATTTTGCTGGCTCGATTGGTTACCATAAGTCGTTCTTAGGAAAATAATAATAATAATAATAATAATAATACTTGTACTGCAAGGACTAATAAGATGTTATCGCACCAAGCATACCAATACTATCATTGATGGTATGTAAATGTAATTTGTTGTTTAAACTACTATTTAGAGTTCCTAGAACTCGAATGGTTACCATAAGTCATGTTTAATTAAAAAATAATAATAATACCCATGGTACAAGGACTAATCAATTATCATCGCACCAAGCATGCCAATATTATCATTGATGGTACATAAATGTTATTTGTTGTTGAAACAACTATTCAGAGTTCCTAGAGCTTCTTGTAGGGTTTGTTGGAAACCTTGTGCAGATTCAGACCATATACTCTCTTCAAGGCGATCCTACCTAAATTCTTAATTTCTTTTTTTATTGTTTCATTCAAGAAGTTTAACCCCTTCCTCTAATTTTTTTTTCCTTTTTCCATTTGAGGAACTTAGATTGATTTCACTGTCTTCTGTCTCACAACCCAAAAGAATTTGAATTCAGGGGAGGGGTCATTTCCTTTCTGGATCTAGTACGAATAGTTTCAATAGATGAGAGAACTACTAGAAAGACTAATCCAATCCATATTATTGTACAGAAAATGTAATATTTTTGTTACTTAGCCAACCATCAGGAAAGCAAATACAATGATTAAATTAATCAGTAAGATTGATGAAGTAGCAATCAATGAAAAAATAGCCAATTGGAAAGTTATAGTCGTACTTATAATTCTCCAAGCTACCAAATAATAATTTAGTAATAAACTATAAATAATATAAGTTTCATTTAACTACAAATAATTATATATATTTATATATATTCATATATGAATAATTATATATTTATATATATTTACATATCTTCGGTTCATGTAACTGCTAGTTAAAAAATTGGTAACATGAAACCGAGCCGAAACTTGATAAAATTTTAATATATCAACCTAAAATCGGACTGAATGATTAGGTTATCCTGTTATTGGGTTTGATTTTATTAGTTTCAGTTTGGTTTATTGGGTTATTGGTTTTTTCAAACACCCATAATAAGTTGGTCGATATTTAAAATATCAACCAATGAACTGAATATGACCGATGTTCACAAATTTATTTTATTTTATTGTGTCTAATACTGATATAAATTATCTAATACGGTTGATACTGATACCGATATTATTATATATGCATCTCATTATCATATTCTAAGATGATAGCCCTTCTAAGTTGTATAAGTAGCTTGCATTATCTTGAATTAAAGTTTGATTGGTCCTCATTTGCTGTATACAGGCCAGCAGTTCATTAAGTGTTTTGCACACGACATAAATGTTGGCCGATTTTGTAAATGTCGGCCGATTTTTATCGGTATCGGCTCCCGATATCGGTATTTTTTAATACCGCGACAATATTGCATTATATTGCCTTATTACTAATACATTGTGATACATCAACTAATATTTAAAAGATTGGCGGATATGACTCTGTCAGTTTATAATTTTTAGAAATTTTTTTTTTCTTTTGATATATATTGAATATGTTCTATTTTGATATGGTTGCTATCGATATCAATACCGATAGGTTTCCTACATGTTTTGCACAATGTAGTTACTGATTTAGAGTTCATGACACTGGAAATTTTCTGCTTGTAAAATATTCAACTTTCTGCTTGTTGCAGTCTTATGCTAGAGACCAAACTATTAATATAATTGATATCGCTGCCATCATTGCATTAATTATTTATGGGCCTATTTAGTTCTAGAAAATTTGTGATGAAAGGGGAAAAAATTGAAGGAAAATCCTTTGCCATGCTGCAATTACACGAAAAATCACCAGAAAAAAAAATATGATGAAAAATCTGTCTAAAAATATTCATATACATTTCTTTTATTATTTTCCTTTCATTCAAAGTATTGTATATTATATAACCAAACAACCATTGCTGAATTGAGTTTCTCTGATCTGCTCATCACTTACTATTTAGTATGACCGCTGTATACTTTGCTGAGTATTTAGACATTGAAATGGAGTATGCTATTTTCCCACTTTGATCAGGGATTGTTAGAGGGATTGACACGTTCAAGAACTTGCTATATGTTATCACACCCGTTCCACAAAGTACTCTATCAACCGTTGATGTTCTTCTTCATGGTTTTATTCAAATCCCTACCAGCTTGTTGCAGGTAATTTCTTCTTCAACTACATATATCTTTTGCTATTGCTATAAATTCTGATTTTGATTTTGCCACATTTAATTGGCAACTCGTAAAACTAGGAAATAAAGCTATTCCAAGATATTTCATAGGAATAAGTTACATTGGATGAAATACCGGTATCAGCTGCGATTCTATCGATATCAGACATATCGCTATAATACATATCAGTATTTGATATATTAAGATTTGTTTTGAGAATTATTAGCTCATAGGAAAATATTGGCTTGTATATATCAGCCAAACATCGAGTGTAGGCCGATATTGAAAATATCGGCAGATGTATCGTCAATCCGACACCATATTGCGACATTGTCGCAGTATCGAAAAACATCCGTAGCGGGAGACTAATGCCGTTAAACATCGCCGCATATTTTCATTTATTAGGATATTTCCTTCCTCAAGGGCGTGCGAAATTGGAGTTGAATGCGGATAGTGGTGCATGGCTTTTGTGAGCTCAAGCCCTAAGGTGTCGAGTTAAAATCCCACAACGAGCGCAACCCTTCGTTAAATCCTGAACAAATTGTCGACTGATAAGCCGGACAATGGCCAGGATGATGTTTACACATCTTTTAATGCATCAGCTTGTGCCTATTTTGAGAGGATATAATGGCAACCATACTATATTATAACCTAGAGATTATGAGTTTAAATTAAAAAGCCTGTCAAAACTTCATAATAAATTTTAGTAGTATTGCTCGAGTTTTAATTGCTTGTCGCAGGTGCAAGGCTGCAGATCTCCTTACATGTCCGAACACGTCTTGCCCACCGGTTAGCGGACGGTTATCGTGTCTCCCATGGTCCGAATCCATTTAGGGTGACTGGCTTGTTCGAAGACTCGACTCGAAAATTTGCAATGTGATTTGATATGAATTTTGAATGGAGATTAGTAGTTTTACCGGAGGAATCGAGTCGAGTCCATCACGTTTCTTATTTATATCTCGTTTTTGTCTATAGGTTTTTTGAGAGTTTTGAAAAGGAATTTAGGGTTGGTATCGGCTTAGTATGTCGGAATTGGATGAGGTGGTCTACATTTTTTTAAGAGATGGAGAGGGTTGTTTTTTTTTAATTTGGATCGTTTATTTTTGATTTGATGGTTATAATATGATAATTAATTTTAATTATTTTTTTTATTTTTTTAAATAATTAAATTATAATTATTTATTTAAAAATAATGGTCTAAATTTAGAAAATAATACTAAATCTGTTTACAAAGTGGGGCCTTTCTTGATCCATATGATAATAAGTTCTACATTGTTATTGGTTTATTCTTTAATTGAAAACAAAATAAAAACTAAAAGCCTTGAAAAAAATATAATTATATTTTCATAGTTTATCCAAACTTTACAATATGAACCTTTTGTTTACCTAAAATTGAATACTATTTTGACAGTAATAGTATGTTTGGTTGCTGAAATGGAATAAAATAAAAATAAAATAGTTATTTTATGGAATAGAATAAAATGAGAATAGAGTTAAAATTATTATTTTTATATTTGATTGTTGGAATAGGATAATGTGAGAATTAGTATTTTATTATTTAGTTTCTTGAATAATATAAGAAATATAATAATAATAATAATAATAATAATAATAATAATATAAAAATTATTATTTTTATATATGTAAAAATAATAATAATTTTTAAAAAAAAATTATTTTTAATTAAATTTATAATTAAATAAAAAAATATTTATTTTTTGGAAATAAAAATTTTATTTTCAATTTGTTTTTTTTAATTAAATGTGTCACAAAGGTTTGGAAAATTTTAAGGATTAATTTTTTATAAAAAATATTAAAAATAGTTATATTTATTAATTTAAATATTAAATTTTAATATAAAAATATAATAAAAAAAATTTAAAATTCATTCATTAATTTTTTTAATCTAACTTTTAATATAAAAAATAGAATCCTAAATTCCAAAATAAAAAAAAAGGTAGGATTCCAAATCCCAAAGTTTTTTTTATAAAAAAAACGTAGGGTTCACCTGCCAGTAATTATAGTAAGAACAAAATGAGTAAAGGTGCTGCCAGCACCCAGTGAACGATTTCTTCTTATCCTGCGCTTACCTCCGACGACGCCTCGCGCCGCGGCGACTGTTAGTTCAATCGCTGCCACCTCCACTGACACCAGCAGCCAACGACGGAGCAGCGACGTTTCTGCTAGTTATTGTAGCGATTTACAGGCAGCCTTCACGCAAAGAAGACCGCTCGATCGAAAGTCACAACGCTCCGTTAAAGGTATTCTTCATTTCCAGATTTGGTATTTTGCTTGGTGAAATTTCGTCAGTCTTTTCGACGTGCAATTTCCTAATCTGAGCGGCGGCGAATTGTTCATGATGCTGTTAAAATAATGTCGTTCGATGCGTACGTTGAGAAGAAATGCTAACTGATTCTAATAGAAACTAGGGATTGGAATTCAGCAGACATTGTTATCTCTTGTGATTCTGGCTACTGTTCTTTATACAAAAAACCAAGAATTAACATCTATTAGGTTCTGTCCTTATGCTAATGTGAAACGAGGCACCGTTAGAACTGCATTCTGGAACAGATAAAATTACTGAGTCTCTTGGCATTATTTTACGAGACAAGTGATCAAATCCTCCCTTGTGAGAACTTTATGAGATTCAAAACTTTTATGGATTATTCGAGTTATTACATCATTTTACAATTTTATAGTACAAAATTAAACAATCATTACATATCAGAATTCATATTTAAAGTTCTTAATTTGAAGAATTTAGAATCTATTTCTCTCCCTTTATCATTATCTCTCTTCCTTCACTAGAGTTATATATTTTGGTGTGTGAAAAGATTAAAAATAATGAAAAATTATTAATAGGTATATGGAGATCTCAAATTAAAAAATATGAAAGACTCATATATGGAGATCTCAAATATCAATAGGTATAACAAAATACAATTCAATATATACAGGTTTATAACAAAGATCCATATAATCAACATGATCGTTAAGTGTCTTTATTATTAATCCTTTCATTTATAACTCTGTAATCATAAAATTAGTACTAAAAATTCTATCTATGCATTCTATTTCAAAACTTTACATTAAACGATAAGATATAATTAGCATATTTTGAATGCTTGTCATTAAAGAAAAGAGGACTATCCAAAATTATCAAAAAAATTGTCAATAATTTGACTATACTCTTAACAATTCTAATCCTTGAAATAAAATTATACAATCGTAATGCATAAGCTGTGGTTTTTAAGTACGCCACAAATTTTGCCTTTATAGTCATAAATTACTTCGCACTTAACCATGAGACTGTCCGTCCTTCCAAAGAAATTACATATCCAAAGATATTTTATAATCCTTAGAAAAACATTGTTGCAACCTTGAAGGATAATGTGTCATTAAAGTCATAAAAATTCGGAGGGAGTCCTTTTTAACAATAGGAAAGAATATTCTTCGTAATCAATTCCTCTTTTGAGTAAAACCCTTGTCACGAGT
>JAOVVI020008589.1:0-12361 GCA_028571085.2 Nepenthes alata
GATTATATGTTAGTTGTTAAATAAGGAGTCAACTGGGCACTGTTTTCTTCAGGAAGAATGCAAGAACTTACAAGCTAAGAAACTCGGACACTCTCCCGGTGCTAAAGAGTTGGAATCCGACACATACACCGACACTCTCCAGACAGGCTCTAACGCGCATTTGACATGCTACAACATATATCCATTTTCTTTTAAATAGCACACTCCAACACATTTTGGACATGCTTGGACAAGCTTGGGGCACATTTTTATTCAAAAATTTTGCTTTTTTTTTTATCTTTGACAATTACAAAGTGTAACACGGTAAAATTAAGATATGGATGTTAATTGATATATTAAAATTTTACTATTTTGAGTTTTGCTTTAGTTTATTAATTATATAATTATTATTGTTTTACTATAATAGCTTATTGAAAATGTCATAGCATAACTCATTTATATTAATTTAATAGCATAATTTCCTATGAAATTTGTTGGAGTGAAGAAATAAGAAATATTCATATTTGTTATTAATTTAAGAAAAAATAGTATAGTTCATTAACTAGACAAACAATAAATGATGATTTTAGTTCCAGCATGTCGTGTCCTTATTTCTAGAAAAATAACGTGTCAGTATCATGTCGTATTCGTATCTTGTGTCAGTTTCCATGTTTCTCAGCTTAGAAGGACAGACACAATTTAGTTGTCTAGTTAAGTAAACACTATTTGCATACACGTGCATGTGCCCAGAGAAACATTTACATCTGTATAAAATAAGTTTTAAAAAAAAAAGGATAAGCATATCCATCAAATTTCTTAAATAAATCTGTGGAATATTTGTGCTTGAACTGTGAAGTCAAAGATCTGACAGATTATAACTCTAAAATGCAGTACATTCCAGCACATGATTTATGAAAGATAGACACTTTCATAGCCACATTATGATATTATCGAACAAACAATACAGTGCACATTATTCAGTCAAGAGAGTTTTGCTGTAGCATATGATGAAAAGGAAATTATAAGTATTTTATAAGAAGCTTATTTAACAACTACATTAAGGATTGAACTGAAGAATTCAAGGCCAAATTTAGGGATTTATTGACCTGATTTAATTTGCTAGTCCATATAAAGCTAATTATCATGGGAAGGAGAAAACATCATGCTGGTATTGCACGTATATTTTATGCATTACCATTTTCATTACAAGCATAGACTTGTATTAGATGAATTTGTTTTATAATGCAGCATGATCAGTTTGAAATAGGAAGTTTTAATGGTAAGCCAAACCTTTAAATATCAACGTAAAATGGCATTCCAGGACTTTTCTTTGAGCATTACTTAGAAAATGTGAGAATATGGAGCAGCCCCCACTTGAAAACATGAAAAAGGGGATACCCACTCCCCCTATCTCACTAACATAGTTATTTTTAAGGCATTGTTAAGACGAGGTGGATCAATCATTCCCATTTCCTAAATAATGATAGCAAAGGAATAAATTTGCTCCAACAAATAGCAGATGGTGAAGCAAGAAAGAGCAAAAGTGATCTACTGCGGCTTTAAATAGATGTAAAGAAGACACAGGATTCAATCTGAGTAGAGTTTTTATAAAATTGTACTGAAGAATGTTGGCTTACCTAACAAATTACTGGCCAGATTAATCATTGCATATCTATGTGATCCTGATTCTTACTTCGATGATAGCTCTCGAGGTTAGTTTAAACTAAACATCTAACTATGATAGTCCTCCTAATTTTGCAAATGGTGACTCTGCTGCCTACTTGGAAAGGCAGAAGCAAATAAGGATCCCTCAAGGAATTAAAGCAGCACAATGGGGGCCCTTGTTAATCATTAGATGTTTGCTGATAATCCAATGCTGTGTTGAAGGGCCATTGATAGGGAGGTTAGCATATGATGCATTGCTCAACAAGTAGAAGAAATAATGAGATTGCGGGTAACAGGACTATAACAAAACCGATTTCCTTGTTGAGCAACATGACTCTCAATATGCCTATAGAATCTACAAAAGGCTTGAGTTGAGGATGGTTCACAATATTGCTAACTATTTTTACAATTTCAAAGAAGTTATTCGCGATGTTACACCAAGACTAAATAGTGGCTATCCAAGATACTCACCAGAAGTGGCGCTCGAATGCGGAATCCAAAGTAGGCGTAATTGAGGGGTGCCCAGGGCAGCACTCGCGCACGCATGGGGTCAGGCGCGGCACCTGGCGCACGCCTAAACGGTGCTTGTGCGCCGATTCGGATATCTAAGTAGCAAGGCACACTATTTCGGTCATTTTGCAAGGGAAAAGAGAAAAGGATAGAGAAAGAGAAAGAGAAGGAAGAGAAAGGAAGAGGTATTTTGAGGCATCCTTTTGTTAGATCTATAAGATTGGAAATTAAGGCACATATCCTTACACCCTATTTTTGGTTTGTTTCCGTTTTCGGTTACTTTTGCTTATGTTTAGTGGATTTTATGTATATACATGTTATTTTACTTACCCTATTTGACTCTCTCATGCATGCATGTTATTTTTACAGGTTGTTTTAGGGTTTTACTTTAGTTTTAGCAAATATTGGAGGATTTTGCTTCTTTTGTAAAAAATAGGTAGATGTTTCGAGTCACTATATTTATGTATGAGTACATTTGTAAAGAAAAAGTCATAAAAACTTACTTATGGGTCGTGCATGTAATATCCATGCATTGTACTTTGGGTCGGGCTCTATTTGTATTATGTGATTCGATATGTATACCTTTCCTGAGGGAAAAGCTTTGTGATTTGACCTTCCCGAGTGGAAGTTTTGACCTTTTCCGCCAGATAGGAAGAACTTTGGACTTGTGATATAGAACCCCTCCTCGGTTTGTGTTTTTTATGAGAACTATCATAAGGAATGGAATGGGGCTAGTATATTCAGATTTTCTAATATATTTAAACATTCTAATATATTCAGACGTTCTAATATATTCAGGCAAACTTGAGAAGTACACCCATTCCACAGGTGGTAAAAGATAGTAGCTTCATTCCCGTCTATAAGAGAGAATATGTAGATGGCCCTATTTGCAGGTCTAAACAGTACTGATATACCCTAAAAATACCAGGAGTAAGAGTAACCCTTTATCAAGTTAGTCTTTCGGTCTTTGGTTTTCCGATTTGTGCATATTTTAGATTTTTGATCTGTTTTACTTGTATTGATTTGTATTTGAGATTTCAATTAAAATTCGCAGGTTTCGCCCACTGTTGGAATCTAGTTGCTTTCATACATGTCAAAATTATGGTTTCGTTTCGGATTATACTTTTGAGTACAAGACCACATTCGAACTTTCGTCGTTTGATTCATTAGACATTTAGATTTTGATTTTTTATGGGTTTTCATATATGTTTTAATTCCCTTCGTTCTATTTATGGACGTGTTAGTTTATTATATATGATACGTACCTAGATCCGAACTTCGAACGGATTCGGATTTGTCTAGATGGTTGAACCAATTCCGTTCCCTGACCGCGAATCCTGCACTCCACTAAAAAGCACAGGAGGTCAGCGTGTCGGCGGGAAGTTATCACATCGAAAACACTCCGATGTTCAAATCAGTAAATAGCCTTCGATGACGAGAAGGTAACAGAAAATTGAGAAGGGAGAGCAAATGTGAGAGGGAGGTAGGAGTTTGTGAATCTCTAGATGTAAGAGAGGCCAAAGCCGTCGTCTTGGATCTGGAGGGTGGGAAGGCAGTGAACGGCTGTCGGAAGCACGTTGTTGCCTTAGGTTTTTTTTCTGGAAGTCTCAGCAGAGAGACGAAGGCCAAATAATATTGGGAGCTTGATCCAGAAAGTAATTGAGAGCATATGTATTTGCCAGTATCTTTGAAAGCGTAACTGAAAGCATAACAGTGAACATGCCTTGAATGATGATTCAAGGACTTACTTATCAACGAGAGGGTGATCTTCCTTCTTTGAAAGGAGCGATCCCCTTTGTGGACCTTAGCTGACTTGCCTTCTGAAGCAGATGCCAGTCGTCAAGTTGAGCATGATAGTTTCCTTCTCAGGTGGCCAACAGCTTTCCAAACCGGGCACCTTCCTTCTGGGCATGAAACCGTTAGAGAGCTCCAGTTGGCAAGGAATTGGAAAAATCTCGTACCTTCCTTATGGGAAAGGCACCAATTTTATCAATGTCCGTTTTGGGTGCCAGCTGGATCGTGGAAGATACTTAGAGAGCCGTTGCTGGCCGCCTGTTAGTTCGTGGGCCCAAACGGACCAAGCCCACCATTGTAGAAAGGCTTCTTAGGGCCCAACGTGCACAACGCGGACGGTCAACGTCTGAGTTGACCGTCTGCATGCGTGTTGGTCGCCCTCGTGAAGGATGCTAGGAGAGCCGTTGTTAGCCGCCTAATGGGCTGTGGGCTTGAATGGACCAGGCCCATTACTGTAGAAAAGCCTTTTTGGGCCCAACGCGCAAAATACGGACAGTCAACTCTAAACATTTTTTTATGTACACTCACTAATATAAATAAATTAAATATTACATCATTTCATAATATTTTTAATGTGAAGGTGATGAATTTTCATAATATTTTAGAATTTGGCAGCCCAGACGGTCAACGCCAACGTTGACCGTCCTGGGTTTTTCAGTTTCTGGGCCGTTAGAGTGTTGAACGCCCTTCTTGGGCTTCCATTGACATTTTTGGGCTAGCCCATTTTTGGTATACCCATTAATATATTATGTACATATACTTGCTAAGCAATCTGCTCACATTTTCATTACCTCTTATCCCTTCAAATTAGTGGGCTTCAAATAAATTGCACAAAACTGGACGCGAATTTGATTGAAGTATCGCTTTTAATTGGTAAATATCAACTTTGTATTCGAATTGTAGTTGCATCAAATGTATTTTGGTATTATTTGGAGCATCAGTCAGGATGAAGGTTGTATGTTGTATTGTCAATGAAACAAGGTCAAGATTATCTAATCAATTGGATTTGGTGGTATTTGGTTTTGTTAGGGTTCAGTGATTCTATTTGTATTATCATTGGTTGCTTCATCTTTACAATATTTTGGAGCATGTCGTAATTGTTTATTTGTCCAGATCGGTCGTCCGGAGAGATCCCGTAAATAAATGACAGTATACTTGTTATGGTCAGACAGTTGGATTAGTCGTCAAGTCACGTCAGTATTTTAGGGATTTATTTTGGTTATTATTTTATTTTTGGGATTTAATTTTGTAAGTCATGATTATTCTGGATTATTTTTAATACCTACTTTGATCCGGAGCTGTGACATTATGAATCATGGGCAGCTAAACCCAACAAAAAGATGGGAGATAGGGAATTAGGAATTGCAGATATTATAAGCATGCTTTACATTCTACATCGGCAGGCATGGTAGCTTGGAACAAAAATCAAACCTGATTGTAGCTTTTTAATAAATTATAAGGTGCCTCTAAATTTCTGCCAAGCCAACTTAGAGAAACAAATGTTTCAGAAAATGAAAGAGAGATGATCCATGGATGTTAAACTGGTTTGGCAGTTTAAAAGAGAATAACTGCCTATATCTATAAAGTCAGCACCCAACTCAAAGAGAAGTTCTCTTCTTTATAAGGTGAGGCACCTTTTTACCTCTTATCCATTCACACGAATTATTTGGATGAATTCTGAAGAAGGATACAGATTGATCAGATGAACTTTAGTTGACCTCCTAGCTTGTGGATTGTATTTTAGATACCAATTGTATTTGTACTTCAAAAGAGAATGTCAGGTTGAAATTACTACCTTTTCATCTATTGATGTATAATAGATTAGGAGAACAAAGCATTGGGTGCATCACCATGAGGCACAAACAAAATATGAGCCAAACATTGGGCTAAAGAATCATGTGGTGTTTCAATAGAAGGATTAGAGGTAAACACAAGGATTGGATAAAGGATTAGAGGTAAAAACATATACAGAAGTAAACAAAAGGACTAGAGAAGCCTCAGGCCAAGGTATGTCAATAACCATTGCAAGTCCATGTAAGAGTAAAGCATTAGCACAGAATCAACACTACGGTTACACCAGACATAGTAATAGTGGCTGCACATGTTTCTGATAGAACTTCCCAGCAATCCTTTCATTTTACCAAAAGCTTTGGTTTCTGCAAAACTATTGTTGCTAAGACCTTAGCAGTTTACAGGCCATTCGAGCAAGGATGGAACACTGTTCCATTTGAAGGCAAGAAGATGCTAAGGCATAAATGATATTTTCCCAGAAATCAAGGTGCAGTCAAGTTGGCCCTCGGTACTTAAAAGCTTTGCTAACGACGTTTAAGGGCTCCAAAATATGCAAAATTGGGGTCAGTGTAGAGTTAGGATGAATTTCAACATGTCAGCTCATGAAATAGTTCAGTGGGACTTTACACAGAATGAAGGCATCCGATAAAGGACTCCAAACGAGTTAACAGTGTTGGTTTCTGTTCAAGTGCATGCACTTGTTTCTCTTATCTCTTTTACAGCCAAAGACCAAAGTGGGGGGAGGGAACAAAGCCTACAGTTCCTTTATTGATTAATTTTTCTCCCTGTGTTTTTTTTCCTCTTGCCTTTTAAACTTTCCAGACACGACTAAATTTGAAGCAAGCTTCGCATCCACAAAATAATCACATAAACAATTTCATTTTCAACAATTGAATGCATTAAAATTGGATCTAAAACCGAAGTAGGAGCATTATCTCGAGCAGCTGATCTCAACAATGAAAGGGAGGAAAACTAATCGGCAGGTGTTTACAATGAATAAAAATAACCTGATTACATAAATTCGTCAAAACATTTGGAAAATCGCAAGCTGGTTTCCAAGTAAAACAAGCATTATATGAAGGTAAGCCCTATTGCTAGAGTAGAAACAGCTATGTCGAAAAACATGCTTTGTCAATAGTAATAGCATATACGTACATCTATCGGCACAGCAGAAGACGCTTATGCTCTGGCTACAGCCATTTATACTCAATAAAGCAACAAAATGAAACATTACATACTTTCTCTTTCCTTGCCCTCAATTTCTCGTATAAAGATCATAATCGTTCTCTCAGTGCATGTAAAAAGAATGCAGCAGAGAACAAAGAAAGCGAGAAGGAAAAGCGAGGAGAGGGGAGAGATAAGAGGGAATTACCAAGCAGAAAAGGCGACGTCGAGCAATGGACAGGCCGGCGATTCCACAGAAAAGAGTGCCTAGGGCTCGGTTTTTCATCAATTTGGAGAGGCCAACGGGATTTTTATTACTCCATCCCAATGCCTCACATATTTTTATAAATTTAATATTAACCCCCCTACCTTTTTTCATTTCTTATTTCCACCCCAGATTGAATTTTTCGGATTTCCTTTTAAATGGTTTAATTTTTTCAGTAAAACTACGCGATTCCAAATTTATACTTGCAAAGCAACTGAAGAAATCAAATATAAATATTTTGGTCTAGTTGGTTGTGCTGCCAAATAAGAGTAAGTCCAGGACTCTGACTTGGCATTGATAAGAAAGTGGGATGGGTTAATCTGTATTTGATAAAAATTATTATTATATTTATCTGTAATTAAAATCAAATCAATTTAACCCAGTCTATTTTTTATTTATTTTTATTTTTTTTAATTTATATTTTATATAAAATTATTCAAAAATATGAAATGCTTCAAAAAAAATAAAATATTGAGATAAAAAATTATTATCTAAATAAAAAATATTTATATAAAAAAATATGATTTATTAGGATTATTTTTATAAAAAAAACACATTTATCTAAAACATAAAACTTATATTATACTCCGAGTCAGGGTGACCAAACCAATTATTTTCACTAATGACCATACCCAATCTAAAAATAATCTTGCATGATTTCCTTTAGTATTCTCACATATAATATTTAAAAAAATTGATCATATTATATAAATTTCAAATCAAATAAAATAATACAATTAAACAATTTCATTTTAATATGATTTACTCTTAAGTTAAATTATCATTAAAATCTATCTTACCACCCTTAGGAACCAAACATATATCTTTGTCAATCGAATTGTTCTTAAGAGTTATGCTAATGTAACATTAATCCATCTTTGTGACCCAACACTGAAAAAAAAAATAATATCCACAAAAAATTAAAATATTATTAAAAATTTTTCTTTTTATTCTTTTTTATTCATTTTTTTAGTTTTATATTTAATTTTTTTACCTATAAATTTTATTATATATAAAAATTTAGGCATATTCTAACTTATAATAATGCATATGCAATACAAATCAAGGGTGTTGGAAGAAACTAACCATAATATGCATCCGATGCCCCTAGCTCTAATCCTCTGGTTTCTCCTTTGTGTGCACCTATTGAAGGCCACCCTAGAGGCTATTTACAATCTTTCTCAACATCTATATTTTTCTCTGAAGAAAATAATTACCTCTTGGTGATTCAAAAGAAGCTCACCGCTTCATTTGCAATCCTCTAGCCCTACTAAAAATCACATACATCTTGCTTACATGTCTCGTGAGCTGTTTCAATAACTATATCGGTGTATTTAACAAGCTCAAAGTTAGAAGCACCTCTATTGGCCTATGTACCATGGATATATTGAAGGTAGACATTGAAATCCCAAATGAACATGGTCAAGCAAGTAAACCCTCCAATCCTCTTTTTCAGTTCAACCATCTTGTTTGTTGTTCTTTGGAGAGAAGTGTGGAGACTACTATGTCGTCGAGTAATAATCTTACCTTTGCCCAACACTTCGAGTCCCTTGTCTATAGTGCTTTGATATATAATGAGGACGAGCCTCAACCTCTGAGTAAATCCCTCTCCCCTATCCCTCATTCCCTTACCTCCGATACTTCTTAGAAGCTAATTGAAAATTTATCTAATATTATTATGTTTGAGCCCCTACTACTCAGTAGAGCTGTTGCCTCTCATTCGAATGCTCTTACTTGTGATACCTCTATGAGCCGAGCTAGAGTTGTCACCATCAAAAGAAACTTCATGGAGGAGCCTCTATCTCATAGTGTTTCCCAAATTTTCCAATTCGGTTCTTACAGTGGCAACTTTTCTTGCCTACCCTCGAAGGCCTCTATTTTGAAGGCTACCATGTGGCCAAGTCTCTCTCATCCCGAGATCCCAATTCTAAAATTGTTCAACTTGTAGAAGAGTACATTTTCTCTCAATTATCCTTTTTCCCTCCATGCATCAATGAAGACAAAATATTTGTTCACACCCCCGCTAGAGGTGGCTTTCTGTGGCACCAAGCTTTTGAAGCACTCCATTCTCGGATATTTCATTAAAAAAAAAAAAAGCTCCCTTTCCTGCTGTTAAAGTTGCGGCTTACAAGCACTGAGGGAGCTTAAGCTTCTCCCATAGTTTGGTTAATTTCAATGGCTTTTTTTTTTTTACCTTCTCAAATATCAATGCCACGAGATCTGTTCTCAACTCAGGCCCCTAATTGTTTATGAGAAAACTTATTTTTCTCATAGAATGGAAGTTTGATATGAATCTTTGCAAAGAGGAATATAAAATATCCCTGCATGGTTTAACTATTTCTGAGTTCCTCCAAAATTCCTATTTATGGAAGGATTAATTTATATTGCTAGTTTGTGGGGAAGCCCATCCACGTTGGTAGACAAACCGATAAACTGGAAAGGGTGGGTTATGCTTAATTATGCCTTGAGGTTAGGGTCAATGCCAAACCATCATAGTCCATCTCATTGATTACTAGTATAAATCCCTTATTGGGAGTCAAGGAAATGGCAGATATTGTGTGCAATATCAATGGAGACCTGCTACACGCTTCGTCTGCAAACTTTGGTCATAAGACTATAAAATGCCCTTCAATATCTAAACTAATTTATAAACCTACTGGTAAATTCCTCAAAAATTGCGAGAGGCGAAGAGAAACCAATCATATGTTGTTCATTAGGATTCCCTCCCTCCATCTCGGTAGAGAAGCTATCAAAGCTCATGGTTGCTACCTCCTCATCAAATCGTTTTGAGGGATTGAGTCTAGTTGATACGATTGGGGGGCACTCAAAGTCCAAATTTTGGCCACATATAGTGCAACCGCCTATAACGACCCAATTTCTAAAATATAGTAATTTTTAGTCATTAAATTAATATAATTAAGTTTAGAGTATATGGATTAAATAAAAATAAAGAGAGATTTAATTCAGAAGCGAAATTAGGTATCAGGGGCTTGGTGCCTGAGCTGCGTCTGAGGCACCACTCGGGCGGCTTTAACAGAATAGGTGCACCCAAACAGCGCCCGATATGCCAACCGGGCACAAAAAACAAAATCGATCGCTTGAAGGGCGCTCAAGCGCGACCCTTTGGAATGCCTTGGCGCTCGAGCACAATCTAGAAGTTTCCCACCGCCTTCGTTTCACATTTATAAAAGGAAAAAAGGGGGAGAGAGAGAGGGAAGGTGGGAGAACGACGATCAGGGTAGCGAAGGAAGAAGGGAAGAAAATGAAATCTCCACTATTTTCGCTCCGATCAAAGTAAGAAAATTAGTACATCAGGATGAGGTAAGTGTACTCTAAACTCTCTTTCTTCTTATTATTGTTTTTTGATCTCTCTAAAAAAGGTATTATTACTCTAATAACCACTCTCTCCAAGATTAATGCATGCTTTCTATATTTTTCATGATTAGATAGATAGATTTCATATTTAAATATAAATATCATGTTTCATGTGTTCAATTTCGATGTTTGGCATGTATTTTGTGTTAGTTTTATATCCGAAAGCTTCACTTTAAACCCTAACTTGACTCTCCCCAAAATTAATGCATGCTTTCCATATTTTTCATGATTAGATGGATAGATTTCATATTTAAATATAAATATCATGATTTATGTTTTCGATTTCAATGTTTGGCATGTATTTTGTGTTTGTTTTATGTCCGAAAGCTTCGCTTCAAACCCTAATTAAAAAATGGAGAGTACGGTATTTGTATATCTCGAGATATGAAGAGGAAACGCCATTTGATAAGTAATGATAAGTTATGTTGGCTTTTGGACAAGTTTTCTCTGAAAAGTCGTAACACGTTACACCGTCCAACATAATTGAGAGCTCCAAGCCTGTTTGATGGCTTTGACCCAAAGCTCACCAGCATATCAGGGGTATAACCCCATCCATCCAGTGATGCGTGGACCGCCTTTCTTGGGGTATTAATTTTGGTTGATATTGATTAGGCCTAATTGAACATCCTACCCTTGATATGTAAATAAAAAAAAATTGAAAAATAAAAACTAAGAATTATGAACAATAGACTAAGAATTATGAACAAAGAAACATCCTACCCTCGAGATGTAAAAAAGGAAGGAACTGATGATTGAGAACCAAGAACTATGAGCTAAGAACAAGTGAATCTCCTGTGTGAGATTAAGAATTAAGAAGTAAGAACAAGTGAATCTCTTATGTGAGATTAAGAACCAAGAAGCACAAGAAGTAAGAACAAGTGAATCTCCTGTGTGAGATTAAAAATCAAGAAGCACAAGAAGTGAATCTCTTGTGTGAGATTAAAAATCAAGAAGCACAAGAAGTAAGAACAAGTTAAACAAGTTAATCTCTTGTGTGAGATTAAGAACCAAGAAGTAACAACAAGTGAATCTCATATGTGAGATTAAGAAACAAGAAGCAAGAACCAAGAACTATAAGACCAAGAATCAAAGACCAAGAATAAGTGATCTCATGTTTGAAATCAATGATTAAAAACCAAGAATTAAGAATAAGAAGAACCATCCTATCCTCGAAATATAAATAAGAAGGAATTAATGATCAAGTTATTTTTGAATAAGAACTAAGAGCTTTTGAACATGTTTTCCCATGTCTATGCATCGTTTTATATTTTTATCTCATTTGCATGCATGTTTAAATTTCTAAGTTTCCTCTATATTTCTATCTTCGCATATATTTATATGATTTATATGAAAATTGTCTGTTCTTATTTTTATAATGCCTTGTTGAGCCTTTTGCTCACCCCATGTTTTGTCCGCTTTCAGATAAGCTAAAACCTTATAAGGACTGACGATAGGATTAGCTAGAAATAATGAAACTTGAAAGCTTGAAGGTCTTGAAGATTTTGGTTGCTCGAGAAATTTTAAATGTATATAGCTAGTATTTGAATGAACATTGCATAAGTATGATGATGTAGTATGTTTTATATTGTGATGGAAATCTTATTATTTTGTTTCTACAGATTAACATATAGTCATAGTTGCTTTCGCATTATTGTTTTTGGATTATGGATTTTGTTTTGGTTTTAGATGGCATCTCTCATAAATCCAATACAATAGTTAGGAGTACTATGTTGGAGTCATAGATGATATGGCTTATGATGATTCTGTGGATGAATAGTAGTTATGTTGTGGATTAAATTTTGAGATCTGAAGTTTATA
>JAOVVI020008591.1:0-14105 GCA_028571085.2 Nepenthes alata
ACTAGTTTATGCTCAAATTAATGCATCAATGATATTGGACTATACAAAATAATGGAAAGGAAATCACATGAAACCAATGCAGCAAGAAAACTCAACACTCAGCACCTATTTCAAGTTTAAGCCAAAAAGTCAACGTCTAGTAGCCAGGACGCTGCAAGAGAGAAAGAAATGGAGTCCTCGAAACTTGTCCAAGAAATTAACCAACTTCAAGAAAAATTTCCGTTCGGAATCTATAATTTTTCCTGCGCATTGTCGGCGACAGATTTCGCTGAACGATATTATAAGTGAAGAACCACAGAGAGAGAGAGAGACTGACAGAGAGTTGACCGTCTGAGTCGAATTTGAAACGACGGGAGACAGAGTCACAGATTTCGAACCAGCATACAGGGCTTCGAGGCACCTTCTTTTCCGGTACCTTCGTCTTCCTCATCGTAATTTTTTCCTAGGATAACAGATAAGGAAAATAATTTACGCCATGCAATTTGAACAAAGCAAAAAGATCATCGAGGTCCGAGCATAAAATAACATGAGAAATTCTCATTCAGATTTGGACGTTGAAGGGAAATACCAGCAAATTCATCGAGATAGAGAGAGAGCGCTCCGGAACAAAGCTGCCTCCGACGAGGGGAGATTCGATCGAAAATTCAGAACAAATCCACATGATATTCACCATAAACCCTAGTTTTGGTTTCCATTTTTTGTCATAATTACTTCTTTTTTTCCGAAAATTAAATCTTTTATATTTTGTTTGTTTTGAAGGAAGTAACATAAATTAGCATATAATAAAATAAAACTATACTAAAAAATATTTTATACTCATAAAGTTTTTTTATATCACATTTATACTAGCATATAATTTAAAATATAGTCAATTTTAATTAATTTTTACATTGGGACTATAACTTTTAAGGATAAAAATTATGAATGAAAATATAAAATAGTAAAAGACTGGTAATTTTTTTAGATATTTTATATTTTGTTAGATATATTATTAGTATTTATAAATCTTATAATAATATATTATATATTGAGGCTCTTATGTTATTATATCTTGAATTGTAATTGGTTAATCACCAAGTTCTTCAATCCTTACGGTCGAGCAAAATTATATTAAAAACAAAAAAGAGTTTGCATGGGTCAGCAAAAATTCAAATTGTCAAAATGCTTTTTAAAACCCTTTGAAAATCCTTAAAAATAATTAGCATATTTTAACACATTTTACCTTTAAAAATATTATTATAAAAATTATTTTAGCAGACAAAATTAATAAGAAAAGGATTTTAAAAATTTGAAAGAATTATATAATTTAAGACCAAGTATTTAGAGAAATAAATCAAAGGATTTAACATCTTTACTTATTATATTGTAAGCTAATTTTTTTTAGTAGATTTATCATTTACTAATTTAAGAAGTCTAATAAATTTTTAGCTTGAACAAGTTGGCTATTAAAGCCATAATTCATTAACAAAATCATGATTTATTTATATATTTATTTTTAATGATTTTATTATAGTTGCCTAACTCTAGACATGTGTCAAAAAAATTAAATCTAAATAATATTTATTTTTTTAATTTTTTATTATAATATTTATGTACATAAAAGAGTAATTGTTAAAATACATTATTAAAATAAATAATTTTGTTGGGTCCCGTGTCAAGGCCCATAAATGGCGAAGACTCAGCCCATTACGTAGAAAGTAGAAGCCCACGTGACCCTTAGTTGACGGTAAAGGACAAAAGTCCTGTGACGCATTAATAAGCGGCTAGAAGTAGGGCACGAGCCAGTAAGTAGGAGCATGGTCAAGCCTGCATCAGTGGCTTAGGTGTCTGCGAGCAGGTAGCCGTCCAATCCCCTTCCAAGGGAAACCTAAACGTGCACAGCAGCTCTAATAAGCCTGCCAACGACAACGATCAATAGCCAAAGAACCCTAGTAATGGATATTCTCGAGCCTAGCGTCCGCCAAGAGGAAGACTATAAAAGCTCCCTCTCCCCACTGAAAAAGGGATTCCGAACTCAAAAGAGAAAAAAGCTCACAATCGCTTGAACATAAAGCCACTCTAGCTACCTCGTAACTTCCGGAATCAATTCCAGAGAGCACAAGGAGACCAAAATGGATTCTTGAGTACCTTGGACCATCGAATCCGGCACAGGTCCCATCTCCAACATCCGAACCCTTTCATCTCCTTAGACAGGAAAAGTTAGCCACTCATAGCGGTGCACTAAGGAAGCCAGGCCTTCCATACTTACTCATTACATTTTCACTCCAAGCATACGCATACTCACACATCATCAACCTATATCCTCACACCCCCTCGAGCGAGTGAGATCCTCACCGTTTATTGCGGAAGCTTGCTGATTTGAGCGTCGAAGTGGCCGTGGTGGGAGCAATCCCGTCGGGTTCCTGACTTTTTGTTTATTGTTTATATTGTGTAGTATCCAGGTTTAGAGATACGGAGACCGGACTATTCTTCCCACGCTGCTATAAGTTAAGGAATTCGAAGACTCCCCAATTTGTACAATAATCACGGACCTAGAGACGCAACAAGTTTTATAAAAATTAATTTTATATAATATAAACATTAAATAAAGTAATTTAATAATATTTTAAATAATGATTATATTTATTATATAATAACAATTAAATGGGTCGTTTTTCATTAGTATATTAAATAATTTAATTATATTTTAAAATAAGATCATGTCAAACTATACAATAGCAATTTATGATTTTGTTTGGTTAGATATAACAAGTACAAAATATATATTTCATAAATATTTAATATCTTGTGAATACTTATTTTTTTTGCTTGTTAAAAAATTCAAAATTAAATAGTTACTTTGTAAAATTAGAATAAGGTAATATTAATTTTCATGAAGTTTGGGTAAATAATATCATGCCATTTTCCAAGTATTTGGCCAATTTTTTTTGGTGATTAACTTCCTCTTCTAGTCTGCACAACGGCAATCATCCGCTGAAAAATCCTGAATCTTAATTTTTTTTCTTCGGAAGCAAGGGATTCTGTTTCTCTTTAAAAAAAAATAAGATCATATTTATTTATTTTTAACTATTAAATTAAAAAAAATTTAATGATTAAAATTTAAATATTATATAATATTTTCTAAAAATATTTATTTAAAAATAATTTTAGTTTTTTATTTAATATTTAATAAATATTAATATTATAATTTTTTTAAAAAAATATAATTATATTTAATATTTAATATTTTTTTAAATTTTAGTTATTGAATTAAAAACTAATGATTATGAGGGAGAAGCATGAGAAGCAGGATCCCAAATCTCCCCCTCCCCAAATCTTCTCGCGTTCAATCTCTGTCTTTCTCCCTCATTGGGTGATAAGAAATTGCATTGTTTGCTTCTCGTCGTTCGAAGAAAGAAGCTAGTTAGTTGGCTATGTCTTTCGGAGGATTTTCCTTCAGTTGGGTACCTCTCTCTATGAATTCTACATTTCTACTTTCCGGGTAATAATTGAAGTAATTGCTCCACTTGTTATTTGCATAGGTTGATTTATTGCACTTGCTTTTTGTTTATCACAATCTATCCCGATTTCTCCACATTGTAATGTGGGTAAATTACTTTGTTCTGTTCTATGCTTTGAGAGGATCAATACCGTTGTCCATTCATTTAAATCGACACGATTTGATTTCATATTCGCTGGGTTGATTTTATATTTGGTGAATTCTGAGGTAAAATTGAATTCAGTCCGTATTCACTTAGCATGCAGGAAAGCTGCCAGAAATTCGTCTTAAAGATAGCTCATGTGTGTTATGTAGCGCAGTAATGTGTTTAATTTTATCTGAGAACTCACCGAAAAATTGGTCAAGAATTTAGTTTAACATAAAATTTAGCTACTTAAATTTAGAGTGAAATTAATCTTCCCAAACCAGACCTAAGGTTAGGAGAGTTGCTAAGGTGAACACAGATTTTTAGAGTCCCTGAGAACTCAACAGTCAGGTGTAAAAGGTGGACAGATAAATGGTGATGATTGTATCAAGTGATTCAAGTGAGTGCTTAATTTCGACTGTTCATTAATCTAACTTTTAATCCTAGACCATTAATTCCACAGTAAGCTTAAAAAGCTGGGGTCACCTTAACAGCACTCTAAGTTTGGTATAATTTGGTATTTATCCTCTTTCAATTATTTGCACCCACTTAACACTGAAACCTCAATTTTTTGTGGAAATTGCAACGGTTTAATTTGTCGAACGTAGCTAAGTATATCTGGAAGCAAGATCAATTTATAATCCCAATTTGTTTATTTTCAAGTTTTTGCGTGAGTTAATCATTTATTTTTTAACTTGATTTTCTGGCAATTGTGAATTTTGTTGAATTGGTGGCTGTGTGAAGGTACTGCATATGTTGAAGCAGACCTGCATAACAGCCTATCTCAAATCATCCACTCTGAAAATTTTGAATCGGTGATAAATTTTATAATAGACTATTGGCAATTTTGTTGAAGTTTTTTCATTGTTTTCAGCTGCAATGTGTCGTAAAGGTAACCACTTATTTTGACATAATTTTGATGAAGTTTTGGTTGTTTGCACCCCCCCCCCCCAAAACAAAATTAGGAGCTATGATGCAACAACATCATCATTTACTGTGATCATGTGATTTTTAAAATAGTGAAGCTATTTAGTTCCTTGGTTGTCCTTTTTTATATTGTTATTATGAAATTCATTATGGCAAAGTAGTGTTAAGTTTTGACTGCGCTAGCCCACCTTATTTTGGCTGTTCAACTTAAGGATAACCACTAATAAGACAACTTCTAAGTAGATAACATTAAAGCTACTAGTAAATAGAAGAGGTAATGCTAACCTTGGTAGCTTTAGCTTCAAGAAATCTTTTCGTTTTTTTTAAAAAAAGCAATACTACTATAATGTGTTATAAGGTACTGGAGACCTACGAACATAAACATCAATTTCTATTTATATTCCTATTAGTAGGAATAGAAAGTTTGGTTTTCAAACGTTGCTTAGATATCTTGCTCTACTAGTGTGGTTTCACATTGGCATTCTAAATCGGTGCGAATGGTAAGAAAAAGTGTTTCAAACAAAGGATGGACTTTTTTGACAGTTTATATCCTGTGAACCAAGCATGCCCTCGGATGTTCGGAATCTCAAATTATGTCATATTTGGTTGGAATTTCAACATATTTTGTATTTTTTAAATGCAGTTGAAAGGTTTTCAAGTGCATCAATAACATGTTTTTCTTTTCTTGTGGGACATTCATAAATGCATTTTAGTTATAAAAGCAACATTTTCGGGGAAAAAAAACAATTTCTTTGTGCTTATATGTGATTGTATCATCCTTTTGCTTACCAGAGAGTATTAGTTTCTGCCCTTACTCTAATCAATCTTGTGCATAATGGTTGAACTAATCATTGCACTTGATTCATGAGCACCGTTTTGTAATTATGAAAATCGAGAAATACATCTGCAAGATTTTCGTTCTTCAAGCAAGGAATTTGAGAACATTACTATGTTTTCTAAATTTTTCCTTTAAGTACACTTCTTAGAGCCTATTCTTATGGGTTTGTATGTGCTTTTTGGCCAAATGATTAATCTAAAATTATGGATGAAAATATTGGTATCGGTATCAGTTGTGGTTATATTGGTATTGAAAGTATTAGGTAAAATACGGGTATTTGATATATTAGAAGAAAACAATTTCTAAAAATTGTAACATAACATGAAAATATCAGTTAATATATCACGATATTCTCGTGGTATTTGAGAATTTCGGTATTGGGTGATTCCATTACTGATACATCGGTAGATATTTTCATCTATGTCTAAAATGGATGCTCAACTCGCTGCAAAACCACAATTCTGGAGCCATTGGGGAAGAGTCATTGTTACCTAGTTTTTGTGAGTTTCAAGCAGTTTGTCATTGGGCTTTTGTTAATGCTGAGGCACCACTGATTTTAGTGTGTAATATTACTGCAATTGGATTGGACTAATATACTTTCTTGCATTTACTCAAGGTTGGAATTTGATTGCAATTTGGTAGAGTTTTAATCAGACAGTGAACAGTGCTCATTTTACAGGGACTTTAATTGCAAAGCCAACTCCCGTATCCATTCCATTTTCATTACAAAGACGCTTAGTCAGTTGAGAATTTTTCCTCTTGTTTGCTGACGCTCTAAGGTTGGTAAATCTGACCCTGATTTATAGTAGAATCACTAGTTACTTCCAACTTTTTCTATGATAGTCCCTGCCTAGTGAGTTGAGAAATAAGGGCTGGCTTACAAAGCTCAATCCCCTTTAACTGTAATTCAATCTTTTTTTTATTTCCTAATCGATTCCCCGGAAATCACTGTCAATGTCTATCCATTTTGCAGCTCGAAGAGGATTGGATCTTTGTGGCAAGTTTGGCTATTTGCCTTGTATAATTCGCATGACTTTGTTGTCGATTTGAAATATCATCGGGTATGCCTTGTTCAAACCCTGATCAATTTGCAGTTGGTTGGTTTTATTTTTATTTTTTATTTTTTGCAGTTTGGCACAATATTAAGAGTTTGATTCAAGGGAACAGTATCTCTGTCATACCGGGGTAAGTTCACATACTCCTAATTCTTCTTAGGCCCCATGCCCCATGATATTTGACAGCCATGAAATAAAAAAAGAAAAAAAGACTTTAATTTTTAGGCTTTTAAACAAAGATAATAATGCCAATTACAATTAAAAGTCTAACATTGAATGATATTTGACAGCCATGAAATAAAAAAGAAAAAAGCCCTTAATTTTTAGGCTTTTTAACCAAGATAACAATGCCAATTACAACCAAAACTTCAACTTTTAATGAAAAATCTATACAAATTATAAACAAAGGGAACTAATTAAATTGTACCCAAAAGAGGGTCCAACCTCACCTATCAACGATCAAGCTAGCAAGCTCATGCACTAGACTCTCACGTTAAAATGCCTAGTGACAATTTTTCCAACTCAAATTCATGGCTTCTCTGTCTCACTGTAATGCTTAGCCTTTTTTAAATTTATACCTGATCGGAAGTGGCAAGCAAAAAAATATATAAAAAAAGAAAAAAAAAAATTAGACGAAGAAGAAGAAGAAAGCTACGAAGTTTGGACGGATGAGCTCAAAAGCTGCTCCAAGTAGTCAGCACCTAAGTCTTCCAAGACCACAGCATTTGGTCTTTTAGCCTTATCTTTGCACTTCTTGCTAATTACCATCGACTTCCTTCTCAACAGGTGTTTCTTCTTCAACGCCATCACCGGTGAGCACCCATCTTCACTCCCGCTGCCGCCATACTTCATATCCCGGAGCGACGCCTCCACGATCTCCACCGGAAAATTGAGCACTGCCATGTTCCCTCTCATGGAAAATGCGGCCTGGTCATAGGCCAAGGCGGCAGCCTCTGCGCTATCGAATGTCCCAAGCCACACTCTTATGCCGTTCCTTGTTGAATCTCTTATCTCCGCGGCGTACTTGCCCCACGGCCGCTTCCTTACACCCCGATAACTCTTCTCTGCCGTCATATTGGGAGGCGATTCTGCCTCCTTAGAATTGAAACTGGCCTTCGACGACACAGATTCCAACGACGAATCATTGTCGACCTCCGCTAGCATCTCAAATAGTACCATCTCCTCGGAGTCGTTGACGTCAAAAGGCAGGGGAAAGGATTCGGCCGTCGAGAAAGATCCCGACGAGCCATATGAGGATTTCGGCGACATTAATTCAGTGTGTTGGAAGAAAGAAGAACTCATTTTCGGACTTTGAAGAGTCCAGCGCTAATGGCTAGTATGTGGAGGAAGTTTGAATATATATACTTCTAGAAAGTGTGGGTTTGATGGACTTAAAATATTAATTGATGACGAGCATTAAAATAATAATAAAATTTAAATCTAATCAGATTAAGGATCAAATCTATGAGGCAGAAAGGTTTGATTCTTGCGTAAGGGAGGATGTCTCAGTAAATATTTTAATATTTGGGTCTGTGTCATGTAATAAGTAGGATTAGAAGGGCCATTAAGACAATATTTTTCTATTATTTTTCTCGCTTTTTTTCTTAAAAAAAAAAAAAAACAGGTGGGAGAGGTTTTTTAGCACGTGAGTCAATGACTTGAGGCGGCGAGGTCAAGATAGATTGCATAACAGGTGACGTCATGACCCTGATTTAATTTTCTAATTCCGCGATTTTTCTTCAATTTCCGAATCACAAAAGAAAAAAAAAATAAATATTATCTGCTCTGAATGAATTTGAATGATATATTTACTGGTACTCTCAAAAATAAATAAATATATTTCTAAGAGTAAATAGTTAGGTATAAATAATAAATATATATTTATAATGGAGAAATTAGGCATATATACGTATATTATTAAATTAAATATATGAATAAATATGTTTGAAGAAGATTCGTTCGTGGCATATATCAAAGACGTTGGTTTCGGTGGGGGCAGAGAGAACACCTACATAAGGTCTGAGATCACTCGAGCATGGCCCACCTAAAAGAGAAGGTGGGTCCCTTGACTATTTGACCATTCACGCAGTTGCTGTTGCACCATTCACCGAATATGGTCATATACTTTAGGTGATATCTATTTTCCTATCTTTTTAATAGAATATTGCTTATTTATTTTATATAAGTTTGTTAATATGTATTTATTTTTAATAATATAAAAAATTTTATTTTCAAAAATAATTACCTTCTTTACAATTTATAATTTTTTCACATGATTTTGTACAGGAAATAAATTTTTAATTTCACCACATTATAAAAAAATATTTATTTTTTTATGATATTTGGCAAAACGAGCTTTTCTTTTTTTTTTTTTTTAAAAAAAAAAATTGAAATTCCATTGTTAGTGAACGGTCAAACTACAAAAAAACATATTACCAACATAAATTTACTTACTTTAAGATTTTCATTGGATTAATTAATTAATATGATTATTTTTACTATATTATTTTATCAAATCCCAAGAGATTTGTCTTTGCTGACGTCACTGTCCAGCACATATAGGATTAATATATAAATATATAATTACCGGTCAATTAGGGCGTGTCTTAATCATTGTGAGTATAATAATTATCAGAAAAAATGATAACTCCAGAATTGAAGACGTGGCTGATTTTTGATAAGCAATGCGATCTCATAAGCGTAATTAGTCCAATAATTACGAAAATTAGCACTCTTAATTCACATAATAAGCTGAATTTTTCATTATGAAGACTACTTTATCTAATTTATGATAATTTTATAAAGTATTTATTGATAAATAACAAAAAAAAAAAAAAGAAAATCTTGAGAAAGATGTAATTTTTCGGACCATTCCACAAGTTAGAATAAAGGAAAAAGACAGAAATTATATCTGGACACTTTTTTGCACTACCTTTATAATTAGGGGACATAGTATGCAGTCCAATAATGCCATCTAAATAATTTCATATTATAAAAAATTGACCCCTAATTATTAAAAAAATAGTTTTTCTGTCTTAATTATAAATTGTAAATTTTATATTACATCTACCTTCTGAAATTAATATTAATATGTTATTTTATCTTCACATTTTTATAAATATTATTTCAAATTTATATCTTTATGAATTATGCAGCATTACTCTTATAAAAATATCAAATAAAATTGTCTGTGTGCCATTTTCATAAACAGATTTAGAATCCTTAGAACCCATGAAAATAAAGAAATATATGACAATTTTATTTATTTATTTATTTATTTTTTTAATAATTGGGTATTTTAATATTTAAAAAAAATTTAAAAAAATTTTATATTTTAAAATGTTAAATCTCAGACGTTCACGGACATGTTTGTTAAACTGTGACCCTAAATCTAGAACGTTTGACCAAATTAAGGTCAGTCGTAATCTTTTGATGAACCGTGCGGATGTCGCGAAGGATCCGAAGTCGTTTTCATTTTACCACGTCGTCTACTCCAAATCGCGGAGCGCACGTGAACCGTGGTCTCTATACGAAGTAGCGGCAGCTTGCTTATGATTAGTCTACCTATTTCCGAGGGAGATGTAGATCATAATTTATCAATTTCATTAAATAAGTGTCATAATTTCTACGTTTAATCAGTCTTAAAATAATTTTGATGGTACAACTAGGGGCAAGCCGACCCAATATAAATGTGGATAAGAGGCTCAGAATGCGACGGCCTGACAGAAAATGCCACAGAACTCATCAGGCAATAGCGCATAAACGTATGAACGTATGAATCACGGGATACGATTTGAGTAGTCAAATATTAAAAGATTATAATGAGCTATTTAATGATCGGATACAAATAGCTGCTAAGTCGATCCAATAGTTGATAGTCAGGCGATTTTGTCATTAAATTGAGACGACTATTATATATACAAATAATACCTCTCATCGCTGATTCGAAGCGGTATTATACGGATATATTAATTACAGGTGCCTACTAACCAAATATCACCTTCTATAATAAATAAACCTTCTGCACCAAAGAAGAAGCGAGAGGTCAGATGTCGAAAAGAGACAAAAGACACTATGTCAGACAAGTATATAAATATAAAAGCTATTCTGCCGAATGAGTGTATAAAATAAAAGCTACTCAACCAAATGAGTGCACAAAATAAAATCTACTCAACTAGAGGAGTGCACAAAAAGGAGTATTGTCTTCTATACAAACACTTATCCTTATCTTCTCTAAATTTTTGCATCCATTTTCTTATATCTTTCACATCCAAATAGAAAGATTATTGGCTTGAATATTAAAGAATATACTAGGGAGCAAGTTTCGTATATCTCTTATATCTTATTTGTTTTCTTGTGGTGTATAAGATTCAAATTTAGAATTATGAATATCAAACATATTATTATTTGAACGTTTAAACGCGACAATGTGGTTTTTTAATTCGTACATCAATTCGGATTCTCGAGACACATCATTGGCGTCGTTTGTGGGAAGAATAATAATCAAGCCACCAATTCGAGAAGAGAGAATATAGCCAACATTAGGACCCAGACAAGCGTACCACCCAAATATATCAATTTTCATGGCGATGACCCAACAAAGGGTAGCCATGCAAATTGTGTGGTTCCGGGTTTAAGGGCATGGTAGTTAAGGGGTAATCGTCGTATTGGTAATTAATAATAGACCTATTGAACGATGTGGGGATGGGTATCTGGTAAAAAATTAGAAAATACTTTGGAATTTCTCCTGCTGAGGTGCGGGGCCAACAGCTTGCGCCCGCTGACCGCTCGAGCCGTGCTCGAGCAAATATTCTAGAACCGCGCCCTTTCGCTGGCCGCTCGAGCGCCACTCGAGAGAGAAATGCAGCCGCGCGGTCGCTCGAGCCGCGCTCGAGCGGTGGCGTGGTATAAAATCACTCCCTGCCTTCTCCTCTTCATTTTTCTCATGAACCTAGGGTTTTTAGAGAGAGAGAGGGGCGATCCTAGAGAGAGAAAAGGGGAGAACGAGGGCCGGGAGTCCAAATCCGTCCGAGAGCCAGATATTAAAGTGAAATCACGTGTTAAGGCAAGTGTTCTCGTACCCACTAACTTTCCTGTTTCGTTGGTTTTTGTTGATTATCGGGTATTTTCGTTTTAATACCCACTCGTAACCTAGAAATGTAGTACCCGTGTCTTGAGACCAAGGACGGTATGGTTTGTTGGTCGTTTTCCTCACCGATTTGTCCGGTGGAGCGTCGTTTTCCACCCTTGAATCGTTAAGTTGACTTCAAAATGTGAATCCCGACGTTCCTATTGTGTATATATGTTGGCCGCACGAGTGATCTCGCATGTTATGACCCGTTCGCAGCCTCCAAGTCATCTAAATTACTATTCATCTGTGATTAAAATGTGAAATTGCACGTTTTGCTTCTATCTAATTGTGCTGAGACTCATGTTATGTGTTGATATGAAAGTGTAAGTTTTAAAATGTATAATTGTGCATTGGAAGCATGGGACTGTGTTTCGGAGGCTTCTAAGGTGGTGGTTGTCCACCGGAGGTAAGGAATTCCAAACTCCTTGTGAACTTGTACGAAATTTTTATAGAGATTAATTCCAAAGAAGGAATAAAGTTAAGTAAGTAAATGGAGGGAGTGGTTCCACTAGGTATGTCGTGGTGAACGTAATCTCCCAGATGGAGACATGTGGTGGGAATGGGATTTTCCAGTTTGTGAATGAGTGTTCCGAGTAGTGGGTCCTCCCTCCGAGAAAGTTGAACCTTGAAACTAGGACCATGGTTGATAGGGGTGGTGTCCTCTAGCTTGCCACATACGTCATGGTGGGAACCCAAGGAATACTCCGACCGCCCTTGGGGGCGGGTGATGTTCATGGCACGCTCTAGGATACTACGGTGAAACAACGAGGATTGCCCTGGTCCTTGGGGGATATAGGGCGTGTTGAGATGGCCGAGTGTTGCAGGCCTAAAATGTAGCCATTTGGTTAAATGTTGCATTGTGGAGATGCAACCGGTGGTCGAGTGCTGCAGACCTAAAATGTAGTCGTGGCTTTAGAATGTGTAGCGAACACATTCCCTTCCTCATTCTCTCGCCTTGTTGGCTAGTACGACCTACTGGCTCCAGGGTCCACAAAGATAAATGTTAAAATGAAAATGAATAAAATGTAACTGACATAAGTAAGTGAATCGGACAATCTCAAGTGTTCTTCTCCCTCTCGTGTTCACTTATACTATCCCTATGCTTTTCTTTCCAACTATTGTTTACCGTTAATTGTTGTTAGTTAGTGGTATTTGATTTCATTTGCTAGGCTTTATGCTCACCCTTGCTTTATCTTTTTAGATGGGAACGCCTTGATGCCTGACGAGGCCTTGTAGATCCTAGAAGCTTAGTAGATAGATGTTTTGCGTGTAGGGTTCAAGATTTGGACTTAGACTAATTAGATGTATGACAGGGATCTTTTTGGGTTTGACTTTTGTAACTGATTAAACTTGAATGGCGATATCTTATGATAGTAGATGATGGATGACATGTATATGTATGAGTCCGCTGTGAATTGTGGTCTTTATATGCTTCCGCAGGTCTTGCCTTGTGGTGAGTTTGAGATTCCTAGTTGGCATCCTTCTTTTCCGGTGTCGTCTGGATCACGTTGCCGGAGCCACCTCGGTTGTCGTGGCGTTTGGATCCTGTGTGGTTGTCATTGGACTTTATGGATTTTATTGAAAATTTCTTTGGATAATTATGAAGGGTTGTATTTCAGGTGTTTGTATTTTGAAAATGTCCAATTTATAGACGGGACTCTGTCCAATTTTCTGTAAAAATTTATTATTATCATATTGGCTGCTTGTCTTTATCTTTCTGACGGAGGTTATCAGATGGAAAATAATCTGGTCCGTCACAAATATACTGATCTGATGTTTAATACATATCCAAAAGTTTACATCCCACCAATTCGAAATAACCAGAATATAGCCTATATAGATCCAATAATATCTGAAGAGATACAATACTCACTAAAAATAATTAATACCGTATCAGATCTCATCCAATACCTACATGATATCCAAGCCCTCTACTCTAAAGGGATAAAAAATAGAAATGTGAGTTTAAAATTTTAAAAGTGTCATATCTATATAACAAATGTATCCAACAAATCAGAGAAAGGGTCTATATATCCGATAATAGATAAAAATTCGATAACAAATCTCAAAATGGATAACAGATATAAATATAATATCAGAAAATTGATGATAGTCTCATACTGAAATTGTATATCAGATCAAAACATAATCTCCTTGGGACGTATATTAAATAGAAGTGATTTGAAGTAAAATCAGATAAATAGAATTAGATAATCAGAATTATAACATAATTATATCAGAATTATATAAATATATGTGTGACGACCCGACTTTTTAAACACCATCTAAAGCCGTCATCAATTCTAAATTCTTGCTTTTATATAATTTATGAAAGGATAAATAGGTGGGCATAAAAAAAAAATTTTCTTCATTCAACCCCGAGATGCATTTCATTTATCCCAAAGAGTGACACGAAAATAATACTCAAATTTATAAACAGCGGAATACAATTACATGCATTCTCAAAATATCAAAAGCAAAATAAATAAAGCTCTCAAAGATCTGCTCCGGTCAGCTTAGCCATTCAGCTA
>JAOVVI020008592.1:0-14105 GCA_028571085.2 Nepenthes alata
AAATACGATAGGACAAAAGAACCTCATATCTAAGAAGGCCACCGCACCACTTGCTTGTTCAAAAGAACACCCTCCGCTGAGAAGTAGAGGATCAAGCAGCCCAAAGCCCAACTATGGCAGGCCATAGCAAAAGGAAAGTCGTTCCCCACCAAAGCAAGGCGACAGGCTCGGCTCCAAGACAGACGTCAAAAAGGATAACCAAAGCAGATTTCCTATACATCTCAGGATCTCTCCAAATATTAGGGATGAACTTTCTCTAATCTTGATTAATGGTAGCGCAAGCTCTATGCTAGCTCCAAACCCTCATGACACTAGGTTGGTGAAGATGGATCGTGATGCAAGGCGTAGCGAGCACCTCTATTTATAGAATGTAGAAGGATCGGCAACCCATTAATACAAAAGATTTCTTACACTAGCATTATCTACAGAGACTCACCGAGTGCAGAGAATCAAGTCCTGGCTAACTAAACAGTGATTCAATGAGCCGCATGAGAAAGGACTGACCGAGGAAGACAACAACTGGTGTAATATCCTGGATTTTCATGCGGATTAAGTTAATATTAATTATAATTTTTTGATAAATTGGACATAGCAAAATTAATTAAATATTATAAAATTTTAAAGGATAGTTATTTCAGTCGGGTTGGCGTCCGAGGTGTGCCCATATTATTGCCTGAATATTGATTTGAATTTTGGAATAAAAGAAAATTTAAAATAATATATATATATATTAAACGAAAAACAAAAAAATAAAAAAATGAAAAAAATGTAGAGATAAGGATTAGGAGAGTCGGGGGAGGGTTTTAGCCCAGATAATAGTGGGAATGAGGAGGGGAGAGGAAGGAAGAGGCGGTCGGCGGCCGGTGACGGTGATGTGCGGCGAGGACGGTACTATGCTAGTGGTTGTCGGCGGCTGAAAGTTTGGCCGGTGGTGGTTGAGTGGCACATAGGTGAGGCCATTGAGAAAGACGACGATGGTTGTCGGCAGCATCGACGCTGGTGAGGTGGCACCGGGGAGGCTGGTGATGGCCATTCACAACAGTGGCTAGATGGCACGGCGGCGTCAAGCAACAGCAGCATCGGTAGAGGAGCCGTGCAGAGGCGAGAGAGAACGCAGGTGAGGCATGGGCTTCACTCGTCGAGGAGAGAGAGGCTCACCGGGGAAGGAGGTGGTCAAACGGGAGGCAAAGTCTGCAACGACGGTGGTCGCTAGTGATCGGGACGGCGTGGGCAGCAACGGCGTGCAGCAAAAGCCGCATAGGGGAGAGAGAAATGGGTGTAGCCATGAGAGGACACACCGACAGTGAGAGAAATGGTGCCGTTAAGGTGTTTTGGGATAACCTTTCTTCAAATATGTAAAGTATAAAATCTATGCAAGTATCTATAAACCCCCTCTTTGATCTGATTTAATTTCTAATTTATTTTAGACACCACTTAAAATTTTTACTAGTATGCATGTATTTTGTACACTTTTTTTATTTATTCTAGACATGCATGTGTAATTCAATGACTGATTTTAAAAATTTCGATATGGGTTTTTTAATTTTTGGAAGGTTTTATATTTTTCTAGAAGCTTGAAAATTTTATTGAATTTTGTATAATTTTTATATCAGTGTATGTATGAAAATGAACATGAAATTTTACAAAGGTCGTGCAGTTACATGCACATGTCAAATTGTGATCACTATATTTTGATTTAAAAATTAGACACTCTTGCCCGCTCCCAAGAGGGAGATTTATTTGAAAATTCATTTCCACTGGTAGTAAAAGTTTAGAGTAATGACTCTTCCCATTTTGATAATTTAATTTGACCTTAAAATATATTCAGATATCCTAATATATCCAATACGATTAAAAAATATGCTCAAAGTCGCAGGTGGTAAAACATAGTGAGCAACATTATCTATGGGTACAAAATATATGGACTTTGACATAAGGTTATCAGAATTATGTGTAACCCTTCTTCAAGCTAGTCTTTAAATAATTAGAATCTAAATTTGGTACATAATTTATATTTCTATATTGATTTATGTTGGATTTCAATTTGACCTTAGATTTGAGATTTGCTCATTTTGCCTTCAGTTAGGCATGTCTCATACAAAGACTTTAATTATATTTTTAATTTGAACCTTTGGAATATCTGTCGATATACTGTTCTGACTTCTATGCATGCTATTGGATCATTCAGCTATCAGATTCTATACCAGATCACAAGCTGAACGGGCCTTAAATTTGGACTTGGCCTTGGACTTGGATTGGATATTGGCTTTTGAAATTGGTCTGGACACCTCTATTTTATTTATATATATATTAATATATATATATACGTCCCGATGATGATTATTTTTAAAATTTAGATATTTTTTTTGAATTTGAATATTTCCTTTGAGTACGATACTACCATTAAATTTTTAGACTTTGGATATTAAATTTCTATTGGATTTATTTTATGGATGATTTAAATTTATTCTATAATTTGACTGAATTTTTATCCATTTAACCTTCCATCTGATTTATTAGAGTTATTTTATCTAAATATAATACTTGTTAAGCATTTGGCTTACGTTTTCTGTTTTGACCCTTCATACTAGAAGGTTCGAATGCATTGTAGGAGTTAGGACGTAATCTGCAAACCATTCGTTCGATTTGGTGAGTTTTAGTTTGTTATGGTTTTAATCAAAAATTGATATGATTGTAGTATAAAAATTGATTGGGTATAGGCCCATGATTATATTTTGGAATCAGTTGGGATATTTTATTATGTCTAATTTATAATTTTGGTTAATTTATTACCTCCATTCGGATGGTTGTCCAATGAGGTCCTATGAATATTTTGAATTATCGGATTCTATGTATTTTTGTTTGTCACACCCAAATTTTAGGATTTTTTATTATTTATCAAATTTATTTAGGATTTTAAATTTTAAAAATTATAATTAATTATTTAATCAACCTGTTTGGTCCGAGTTCGTGACAGAAGTAGTATCAGAGAAAAGTTATAAGGTGAGATACTTTAAATTATTTTAGATAAATAATTGGTTAAATATTTGTGTATGATAAGTATTAACTTTGGTTGATAATAAAAAATTTGAGTTATGGAGGTTTTGGTTTGAATCAGAAGGTAGAATAGTAGAGGTTCATGTTTGGATTGAAAGGATGATCATCTGATTATGATACGTCGCATGAACGATATAATAAGTGGATTGATATAGCGGTTGAATTAGAATTTCAATAGATTTTTGCTTATATGTGAGATTTTATTAGAATTTGTAATTTTGGAAGAAAAGTTGCGGCCTTGAATGGTGTCAGTCTGAAATCTCATAAAGTAGAAGGAGATTTTGGTTGGCAGAATGGTGGGTGATTAAGTGAATCGGTCTAAAATCTCACGAAGTAGAAGAACGTTTTGACCGAGTTGATGCAAGCGAGAAGTGATCGATGTGTTCGATTAAAAAAATGAAGATTCTTTAAAATTAGAAATTACAGATCAAGATGAAGAAGCTCAAGTTAAGTCAATTTGTTTCTCTTTCGAAGATGCTGATCGTATTGAGATTTGAAGCTATGGTCGGAATGAGAGGAATACTCAAGGATTGCCCATTCCCACTTATCACTGTGATCTGGTGGATAATCGTCTCCGCAATATCCCATCATTGAAGAATCGATGAACAAAGAGCTCGAGATTCGGCTTCTAAAACGATAAGTTGGAAGATATTGAAGAATCTGAAAGATTTGTTGAAGCATGATAGTAGTTAAGGACTTCAAGATTTAATCTTGAAGCAGTTGGTGTCATTTCGACGCTAAACCTATGGAGATGAGCTGGATCATTCTTGATTGACCGAGTGGGAGTAGCTTTCGAGAGGAGCATTTCCAGAAGAAATCATAGCATTGGAGCTAGAATTCAAAATATGGAATCATTTATCCTCTAAAGGACAAGTTAAAGGAAAATCAGATGAAGCAAATGTTTCGTTCTCGGAGCTCGAGTTTGCAAGGTTAGCATGCAAGTTTAGTGAAAAGACATACACAAGACAAGTTTGCTTCGTCAGAAATGAAGTCTACTTTAAATTGTGTCCAGATATGCCATTTGTTAAGAGAATGTTCAAATCCCAAGCATTTAGATTTCAGACATCCAGATAGGAGTCAGATGATTCCAGCAAAGGATTTTGCATATGCAACTCATGAAGTTAGAGCCAAATCCTCAGTCACGGAAGACTATTTCAACAAGTTTGTTCCATTTTGCATTTAGGATATGAGTCATTTGAGTTCTAAAGAAGAATCAGTAAAAAGGTTTCAGGATTGATCTTGGTGCTATAATCGAGTCATCTGTTGAGAGATGAGTGCCGAGCTTATTTGGCACATATAGTCACATCTAGGAGCTATTCCTTGACCGTTGAAGACATTTTCATCATCTGTGAGTTCGAAGGTGTTTTTTTGATGATTGGTCTGGATTGTTTGTAGATCGGGAGATCAAATCTGCTATCGATATTATGCTTAGATTGATGCCAATTTTGAAGGCTCTGCATGGGTAGTCTGTCTGAGTTGAATAAATTGAGACAGCAAATGCAGAATCCGTTAAGAAGGTTTCATTCGACTAAGTATCTTGCCGTGGAGTACTTTAATGTTCTCTGGCGAGTAGAGTTGGATTCATGGATCTATACTTGAATTATTTGAGAATTAGATATGCATCAGTTCTCAAGGATCAAGAATTTTTCAGATCCATTAGAAAAAAAATTTGAGTTTCCTCTAAGATCAAGTTGTGCTCAAGGTATCCTTAATTGTGAATTAAGTGTTAGGATGTGTATAGGACCACTTTTAGGTAAAGGTGCGACTATTGCAAAATCCTGATATTGCTTTTGGGTTGCCCAATATTTTAGTATCTTTTATGGATATTATCGATTGGATTTTTTATTGTGTTTGGGTTAGTTATGATGGCATTATCAATAATATGTTAATTTAATTGAAGAATTTTGAAGAGTATAAATTATGGTCAGAGAATGCATCATTTTGGGTCATATGTTTGTTAAGGTGATATTTGATAATCCGTAGAAGATGCAAGAAGATGAAAGTAGTAGAGAATTTGAAAAGACTAGCTAAGGTCTCGGGAGTGCGGAGTTCCTAGGATCTGAATGGTTATGATTAAAGTTTCGTTGAATATTTTTTAAGAATTGCAGTGCCGTTAATACTTTTGGAATATATGCAACCGGTATTTAATTGAAGCAATATTTGTGAGGAGGTTTTCAATAATTGAAGAATAGACTGTTATCGACGTCAGTTTTGTCGATCCCTAATGGATCAGAAAGATTGGTAGTGCTTATTGATGCTCCTAAGAAAGATCTAGGTATGTTTGGATTGTCAATAGTTCAGTGCATTTTTCAAAGCAAAATTTGGAATGTGGCGCAGTTTGGAGGATTTTGCGTGAAGATGTTGCGGTGAATATGCCAGAATGAAGATTGGGCCAGAGAGATTTCCTCCCTTTGCTATCAGGATTGGATTTTAAACGAAACTCCTATTTGCGGGAGAAACTTTTATAAAGATTAGAGATGAACTTCCTTTTGAACGAACCATGATGAAGTTGGACGCGATCGAGCTAGTAACTTCAAGTTTACGGTACGAGTGCTTTTCCCATTGCACGTTCAAGAGGAAGTATGCTATCAAGAATTATCTCATTAAAGTTTTAGTTGATTGGATGAAAGCTTGAAAGTTGATTGGATAGAAGCTCGGGAACAAATGAGGTCGTTCGCAGTTATGGTTCAGTTGGAGTGATCCAAGTTCGATGAGAACGTTGAATACTCACCACCCAGTGGAGTGTAGAGAGTTTGATGGCAATTTAATCTCGAGTCACAGCCAGTAGGCAGTATATGCAGTATGAGATCACGACTTTCGTGACAAGCTATATCCGTGCCTAAAGGAGGAAGTCGATTAGAAGACACCTTCAAGATTTTGTTTCGGATCTGCCTCAAACAGTAAAAGATTTTGATGACCATTTGGATAAGATTAGGCTAGCTGAAGGTGGTTTAGTTGATAAAAACGGTTCCTTGTTTGCTGAAATTTGAGGTAGATGATGGTTGAGCTAATGAAGTCGGCTCATCACTTGATTATCAGAAAGTCATTTTCGAGATTGGCCGTTGGCATATTGTCGATGTGTAGAGATTACAAGGTATTTCTTACTTTGAGACTTTTGATTTGATTTGAGGCTGCTGATCGATCATAATGGCTCAACGGAAGTATGTGGACTCACGGCTATCGATCACAAGATTTGATTGGAAGCTTGAGGTAGAAGATCGATTTTGCAAATTGATTGAAAGCTTGAGAAGAGTGGTAAGATATTTCTTGAAGTATTTTGAAGAGAAGAATTTCAAGTTTTAAAGTCGAATGATAGTCTGAAGTGAAGGTTCATTAGGATATTCAAAGTCTTTAAGAGATTAGAGAAGTGGCATTCAGATTAGCCTTTCTTTTGAATTTGATGGATAGATACGATATATTTTATATGAATGATCCTTCGCATGTGATTGGGTTAGAGTCTCTTTTGATTGATGAGAAGTATTTTAGGTTAAAGTGGTGGTTTCGATTTTTAGGATAGGAAGGATATGGTGTAGAAGAATACGATATTTTCATTGGCCATTAAGCTTTTGAGGAATCTTCCAGCTTAAGAAGTGTTATGAGATCTCGAGAACGAGTTCGAGAGAATATTTTTAATTTTTAATGATCAGATTTGGAAAAATTATTTGATTAAAAAAATTTATTGAGAAGATCAAAAATAAAGTTTGAATAATGTTCTCATTAAATGATAATTGAGGTAATGATTGAGATACGTAAATTTTGAGGCCGAAATTTTTGTAAGTAGGGAAGAATGTAATATCCCAAATTTTTATTCGGATTAAATTAATATTAGTTATAATTTTGGATAAATTAGACGTAATAAAATTAATTAAATATTATAGAATTTGGAAGGATAGTTAGTTCAGTCGGGTTGGCGCCCGAGGTGAGCCCGTGTTATTACCCGAATATCAGTTTGGATTTTAAAATAAAAAAAAAGTTAAAATAAAAATATAAAAAAAATATATATATATATATATATATATTTATTTATTAAACGAAAAACAAAAAAATGAAAAAAAAATGCAGAGATAAGGATCAGGAGAGAAGGGGGAGGGTTTTGGCGTAAAGAAGAGAGGGAAGGAGGAGTGGAGAGGAAGGAAGAGACGGTCGTCGGCTAGCGGCGGCGATGTGCGGTGAGGATGGCACGATGCCGGTGGTTGTCGGCGGTTGAAAGTTTGGCCGGTGGTGGTTGAGTGGCACAGAGGTGAGACCATCGAGGAAGCCAACAATGGTTGTCAGCAGCATCGACGCCGGCGAGGTTGCATCAGGGAGGTCGGTGACGACCATTTGCAGCGGTGGCTAGCTAGCGCGGCGGCGTCAAATAGCAGCAGCAGAGGTAGAGGAGCCGCGTAGAGGAGAGAGAGCACGCAGGTGAGGGGTGGGCTTCGCTCGACGAGGAGAGAGAGGCTCATCGGGGAAGGAGGTGACCGGACGGGAGGCAAAGTTGGCAGTGATGGTGGTTGCTAGTGATCGGCGATGGCGTGGGCGGTAGCGGCATGTGACAGAAGCCACGTAGAGGAGAGAGAAATGGGTGTAGCCGTGAGAGGACGCGCTGACAGTGTGAGAAATGGCGCCGTTCATGTATTTTGGAATATCTTTTCTTCATATCTGCAATGTATGAAGTCCAGGTAAGTATTTGTAAACTTTCTCTTTGATCTGATTTAATTTCTAATTTTTTATAGACACCGCTGAAAATTTTTACTAATATGTATATATTTTATACACCTATTTTATTTATCTGGACATGGTTGTGTAATTTAATGACTGATTTTGAGGATTTTGATATGGGTTTTATAATTTTTGAAAGGTTTATATTTTTATAGAAGCCCAAAATATTTATTAGACCTTGTATAATTTTTATATTAGTATATTATATGAAAATGAACATGAAACTTTACATAGACTATACAGTTACATGCATGTGCCGAGTTGTAATCATTACATTTGGATTTAAAAATTGGACACTTTAACCAGCTCCCTACGTGAAGATTTATTTGAAAATTTCTTTCCATCGGTAGAAAAGGTTTGGAGCAGTGACCATTCACATTTGGATAGTTTGATTTAACCTTAGAATATATTCGGACGTCCTAATATATCTGATAAGTTTGAGAAATACACCCAAAATTACGAGTGGTAAAATATAGTGAGCAACCTTATCTATGAGTATAGAATATATAGATTTTGGCCTAAGGTTACCGAAATTATGTATAACTCTTCCTCAAGCTAGTCTTTAAATAATTAAAACCCAAATTTGGTGTATAATTTATATTTCTATATTAATTTATGTTGGATTTCGATTTGGACTTGGATTTTGAAGTTGGATTTGAGATTCGCTAATTTTGCCTTCAGTTTGGCATTGGTATGTCTCGTATAACGATTTTAATTATATGTTTGATTTGGACCTTTGGAATATCTGTCGCGATACTGTTTCACTTTCGGCGCACGCTATTGGATCATTCGACTATCAGATTTTGCCCCAAATTATAAGTTGATCGAGTCTTAGATTTAGACTTAGATTTAAACTGGGACTCGAATTGGATATCGGCTTTCGGAATTGGTCTGGATCACCTATGTTTTGTTTATATATATATATTAATATATATATATGTTCCGGTGATGACTATTTTTAAAATTTAGACATTTATTTTGAATTTTGATATTTTCTTTGAGTATGAGACTACCATTAATTTTTTAGATTTTTGATTTTGGATTTCTAATAGATTTATTTTATAGGCGATTTAAATTTATTCTATAGTTTGACTGAATTTTTATCCATTTGACTGAATTTTCATCCATTTGACCTTCTATCTTATTCATTGGACTCATTTTATCTAAATATGATACTTAATGGGCATTTGGCTCACGTTTTCTGTTTTGACCCTTCAGAGTAGAAGGTTCGGATGTACTGTAAGAGTTATGACGTAATCATTCGTCCGATTTGGGGAGTTTTAGTTTGTTATGGTTTTAATCATAAATTAATATGATTGTATTATGAAAATTAGTCGGGTATGAGCCAATGATTATATTTTAGAATCAGTTGGGATATTTTATTATATCTAATTCATAATTTTGATTAATTTATTACATCCCTTACAACAATTGTAGAGCAGGTCGTATTTATATTATCCAGATGGTTGTCCAATGAGGTCCTGAAAGGTTTTAATTTGTCAAATTCTGTGTATTTTGATTTGTCATACTCAAATTTTAGAACTTGATATTATTTGTCAAATTTATTTAGAATTTTAAATTTTAAAAATTATAATTAATTATTTAATCAACCTACTTGGTCTGAGTTCGTGACAACTGGCGTCCTATTAGTGAACATGTTGGGAGTTGAAAATTCAAACCTCCCAGCATAGGGGCTTGTGATGGTTACAGCAATAAATGGGCTGGCTCGGGAATCAAGCACACTAAAGGGAGTAGGGCCTAGGAATAGGCAGCCCACAGCACAACTTCATGAGCCCTAGAGTCAAGCGGAGATGTGATCTGCCAGGATGGGTTGACCTAAGACTGCCCAATAGGAAATAGGCAATTAGGGCTAATCCACATGGACTCTTCCTGCTCACCAGTCGGCAAGCGGCACAGCTCAGTATGAGTACGCAAATAACAGTTACCATAACTGGCTAGGTCAGCATGGCCAATATTTTTGAAATATCATCCAGGATTATAAATCTTCTATAGAACAGCAGTTACAACTCAGCAAATATTTTTAAAATATTGGCTCTGGTTACGCATCCTCTCAGGATGGAAATTATGGCTTAGCAAATCTTTTTAGATGAAAATTACCATTCGACGACCTCTGTGACCACCCTAATAAAGAAAGGAATATCCTTAGGTAGCCACGACTACTATATTTGTCTCGTACGTGATCATTGAGATAGTTTAACGAATCCACCAAGGCGACCGACAGCCAATCTTGGCACCCAAGTAAGTCCGAACTGGCTCCAACGTTATAAATACTCCTTCACCTCAATGAAAATGGAAGAGCAATCCTCACCCTTAAGTATTCCAGAATATCGAAATACTCTCTCCCACTCTTAAGCCACTCATCCCCTTAGTGCACCCTTAAATAAAGTTGTTCCCCGCCGAACGCAACCGTCAGAGTCAAGCCCTCCACTCCCACACTCAATCCTCCCTCCTTTGTGCATCAACGTATTGTTTGCATCATTTATCTTTCTCTCATTCACAAAAAAAAAACTTTTATTAGTGCATCGAAAGATATATCAGAGAGCGAGTTTCGCTCTCCTCTAACCTCTTGTTAATTTGTTATAGTGTGTAAGATTTAGATTATCAAGCATGGATGTCAGACTCATCTCATTAAAATTCAATGATGCATCCAATTTTTTATAATTTTTTATATAAATTTATTATTTGTATATCATTTTTATTTTTTTATATTAAGATTGTACTTGACACTATATGAATTGCAGGGCATGTCTGGCCTAATACAAGCAGGACACATATCATATTCGGTTGAGATATATTTATTTTTTATTGTGTCAACCTTGACCCACTATATAAATGTTTCATGTGAAAATAATGCGTTCACATACAAACGACCTAAATAAATGAGTCGTACCAGACATTTAATACCTTCAGATTTTTGGATGAACTTTTAAGGGTCAGGTGACACACAGCATTCAATGTGGTGCAGCTGCTGTTCTGATTTCTTTTCTCTTTGTTTCAATAATGGTTAGTTGCTTTGGCAAGATAGATAGATATTGCGAAGGGCCCCATGCATGCAACAACCACTTGATGGAATAGGACATAGATTGTTTTTTTTTTTTTTTTTTTGGGGGGGGGGGGTTGGTAATCAAGTAAAAAATATTAATGATTAAAAATACTACATATATAATTTTTTCAAGTAAAAATACAACGCTATAAATTTTTTGTGACGATTTTTACAATTTTCTCAATCCGATCTTGATATTTAAGACATTGGATCTGAGTCTTATCGATAAATAAGTAAAATTTCATCTAGTTACTTAAAAAAGATAAATTTATAGATCAAAACATGGATATCTAAAAAATTTAAGAAGATATCATGCATCTCTTATTGATGTGTTCTAAACGAAGTTTTGGTCCGGACAAAAGAAGATTTTGAGAGAGATTTGACTCGAGTAACCTGCACTTAAAGTCCTGCAAGAAAAATAAATCAGAAAGCAAATGGATTCGGGTAATTCTACTCAACAAAATTTTCGATACCTAAGTCAATATGTGTTAAAGTTGAGAAAAGTTTCAATGAAGATTTTTTATTTAAATTATGAAACTCCTAAATTTTTTTCGTTTAATGATTACCTTTTTTATAAATGACATATTCAACTTTCTATATAGCTGTTGGCTTGTAATACAATAGGTGATGAGCCAATGACCTTTCCTAATAGACCGAAATTGATGTAATATAATAGCTCTCATGAGCCCCTATAATTTGGACATTTATACTATAGTGGACCAAACCGGCGCTCTAACTTGATCAGTAAGTGCTTTTAACGAACCAATATGGATCGACTGACTAAAGAAAATGACACTGTCGGGCAGATAAAACCTTCTTGACTAGGGGCACCTAGGGTCGATTTTATTCATACAAATATTCGGACCCATTATTCAGTTTCATTCCATCTCGGGCATTTTGAACCCGGCACCTACACAACAACTGAGCAAGATAGTGGGGGCATTTTGGTCTTGGGCTTTCAAATGAAATAATAATTTATAATTTTTACTATAAATACATGTTGTTTACGTAATGTAAAAAAAATAAATGGGAAAATTATTAAGTTTCTGATTATTATTATTATTATTATTATTATTATTATGATATAATAAACGAAAGGGAGCAACTTACGACTGACCAAGTTTTGTATTATTTTCCGCTTCCTGTTAGAACAGCTACAACTCGTATCTACACATTTGCAGGGTTCCAATCTATTTATATATAATGAGTGTTGTTCAGAAAAAATAAATTTTAAATTATTTTAGGATATCTTCAATAATATTAATAATATCTTATTGATTTATATATATTAATAAACCAATAAAATAATAAATAAATAAATTTTGTATATTCAAAAATATATAAAATGAGCTTATTAGCATATTAAAGGCATATTTTTAGTAGTTTTTTAATTAAATAATAAACATATTTTTCAAAAACAAATTCTGAAAAAATAAAATTTTAAATATTCAAACAAATAAAAAGTATTTGTATTTTTGATTTTAATTTATCATTATTATTTTTTAAATCAGACAAACAGTAAGTATTTTTTATTAAAATTAGACAACAATTAGTATTCGGAATTGGTAATTACATCTGCACTCAGTTGGGCGCATAAAAGGGTGGACTTTGCCATCATTAAGCTGGTTTAAATAATGTTTAGATAAAAAAATATATATTTTGGACGTTCTTAACCATTTAATTATGATGGGTCTGGTATCTAAAGGGTTTAACCTTGAATCTGGCCTGCAGATAAAGAGTGCTCTGAAAGCAACAACCCAATAAAGGCTCAGTGAACCCAAGGCCCAAAGCCATAAGCAGTAACCCCATGATGGAGTGACCCGAAACGACCTAACGACATATGGGTTGATAAGAACGACCTCAGAATAGTCTCACGGACGCGGAACAGTTAGCTAAAACTCAACAGACAAGTCCAGTGGACCATTGCCACCTGGTGGTCCCTCACGCCTGTAGAAGCATGATTTGCAGGCGGTAACGGCCAACCTATTGTTATGAAAATCTCGACGAATAGAGCACCGGTGGAAGGCACATGCAGAGAGGAGGGAAGCAGGGGGCAGCCGAGAGAGAGAGGGAGGAAGAGGCACGAGTGGCATGCGTGACAAGAGAGTGAGAGGCATTATTCGGGTATCTCAAAGTATCCCTTTTTTTTATATGCTTGGTATAAGGTCGATGCAAGTATTTATAATTCCTATCAGTGGTTAACATTTGATATATTTTAACTACTAATTAGAGATTTTACTAACATGCATGATATTTTTATATACCAGATCTATTTATCTTATACATGTATGTATGATTTACTAGTCAATTTGGAAATTTTTATTTGAATTTTGAGACTTTTGAAGGGTTTTACTATTTTATGAAAGTCTAAAAAATATCTGATATTATATATTTTTATATTTTTATAGAAACGAGTATGAAACTTGCATTGGGCCATACATTTTCATATGCATGTGTCTGGGAGTTGCAGTCACTACTATTTGCTATCTGGCCAACTCTTTATTGGGAGATATCTGTTACATGAGACCCTCTTTTGCCAGTTGGAAATGCTTTATTATAGTGACCCGCCCCAACTGTCTGATATTTAAAAATAAAATTTAATATATTCAAACGTTCTAATATATTTATTAATTTGAGAAATTACACATAAAGTCGTGGGTGAAAAAATATAGTGAACAACCTTACCTACTAGAAACAAAGTATATAGGCGGCCTGATATACTGACATTACCTATATTTGATTTAACCTAAGGTTACCGGATTAGAAGTAACAATTTTCTTGAGTTAATCTTTAAATAATCGGAATTCAGATTTAGTGCATACTTTGCATTTCTGCATGGATTTATTTTCAGACTCTAATTTGGACTTTAATTTTGAGATTCGTCGATTTTGCCTACAGATAGGTTTTGATATGTCTAATACATCTGATTTTGATTACATATTTGTTCCAATTTTGGGCTATTTGTTTCTGGCTTTGTTCTAGCTTCTATTATTGCATATGCAATTGGACCATCAGCTATTGGATTCTGTCCCAGATCATGATTTATTCGGACCTTTGGATTGGACATCTGCTCGGACATCTAATTATCTGATTTGCCCTCTGAATCACTTATGTTTTATATATATAAGTCCTGAGGAGTGTGTTTTCTGATATGATATCTATTTTAATTTGATAAATAATTTGAGTACGATACTACCACCGGTTTTGATGCTAGATTTCTGATTATTGACAATTTGAATTTAACTGTGTCATTTGATTTGACTTTTATTTTGGAACCTCC
>JAOVVI020008595.1:0-14103 GCA_028571085.2 Nepenthes alata
CATACTTATTTTACTTAGACTCACTTTATTAGATTGATCAGTTTAAAATTCAATTTGAACTTGACCCATTAATTTTATATGTTGCTGTTGAATAATATAACAATTTAAAAATTTACTAACCTATTACAAGTTAATTTTAGGTTATTTGATATGTGACGACCTCAACAAATGTTTAATTTTTTAATTAACAAAACTAAGTAGGTGATTTTTAGGAGCTAATAAAAAGTAAAAAAATATAAAATTTTTAATAATGGAAAGTGATAGGTCTAACATAAAAATGAGAGAGGTTAAAAGTGAACCCGGACCCTAAAACCGGATCACAAAGCCAGGTCTATATATTGAGCCAAATAAGCAGATCGACTAATGTTAAATTATCGATTGACCAAGCTAGCAAATGTCCAAATTGCCAAGGGACTGGATTGTTGGATAATTGATTTGATGGATGATTGTGAGAGACGAAGCACGGTTGAATTAAAAAGCATACCAAACAAGTTAAATCATATAGAAAAAATCGAAGAAAGTAAATTGTCAAATATGACAATATTTTCTTTCTAACTATTTTTCACGTTTTTTCATCCAGGCCTGGTGTAAAATACGTTAGCCACGAACTTTAATAATTGTTATTCAAACCCAAAGACCACAAATGTGGTGGCCAACAGTCATCATATGCAACCGATCAAAACCAAACTAAAATCCCTTGTAAGGAAACAAGCAATAACAGACTTGGGGTGGTAGTCTCCTAAGAAGTTTTCAAATCGTCTCAAATGATGAAGTCCTTTAATACCAAAGGGGCTCTTTGGTGATAGTGTTATGGGTTTTGTCAATTCGGACACCGTTTCTGCACTTGAAGCACCGCGCTACCGGAAGAGCACACGGCTGACCCGGCAACCTTCCAAATTCCAGGATTATTATTAATCTTTTATACGGTATTTATACTGTTAGGACACACATTATACGTATTATATTATACTGTTAATATACTGTTAGGCAGTTACATTTCACATATTACATATATTACTCTTTATACTGCTAGGCCGTTATAGTGATTATAGTGATAGGCAGGCACCGTTCATGTGTCTCTCTTGTATAAAGAGATGCCTGACAGGCATAAGAGGGAATATAACAAATTACATTTATAATATATATATATCTCTCTCTCCCGACCTCTAACTCTCGAACTCTCGCGATCTTCTTTGTCAGAACTCTACCTCCTCTTTCCCCAACCTTCCCCTTCCTCTCCTGCTGCTCGATCGACATCAGATAGATTTATAATTTTTTTATAAATCGGACTTATTAAAATATAAGTATTGTAGTACTTAGTTTGCATACAAAAGAGGTTATGAACTAATCATCCATAACATCTCCTCCGTCCTAGAAAAATCTAGAGTTATAAAAAATAGCCCTCTAGAAAGAATGATTGAGATCATTTAATCTATCAATTTTAAATTTTTTAGAATATCTAGTACTTTAATGATTTAAGTATCAGATGATAAATTAAAAAAATAACCCTAAATTTTAAAATTTTTATTTAGGTTTGTGAAATATATGATCTGTATCAAAAGATCAAAGAGTTTGTTTCGAAATCTATTGGTTTAGACTTCAAATTATTAGTACCCGATGTAGCAAAGTTTGTAGGAATGAGTTAAAGAGCTTGTTTCTAGCCAAAAACCTATAACCCACAAAAGAACCACCAGAAGGGGCAAACACTGCCTCCAATTGAGGACTTGCTACACCAAGGCCACTCTCAAAATACACAATGGCAGCAAGATCGCCTCACTGCAGAGAGAATAGTGTAGTGGACATAGGAGATGTTGACACTATAGGCTCAGCAACATGAATGGTGGGCTGCACCATTTGTACAGGATCCCATCTAGGGGACAGCAGAAGAGGCCATTTCCTGACAAACAAACTCCCATAGAGAATTATCTATCACATATGGAAGTTGAACAAACAAAAGAAGCAGCCTGCAAAAGTTCAAGCAGTATGGAGGAATCTCCTACTAAGCATTCTTCTTCGATGTCAGCAACAGCATCATCAATTCCTCTGCTAACTAACATGCCTAGAGAAGAAGAGGAGGACTGGTGCTCCTCATCTAAGGTATCCTTAACAATATGAGTCCGACGCGGCCTTTTCCTCTTCTTGGAGGAAGAAGAAGGTTAGGCAGTTGTATCTGCAGTGTCTTCAGGGGGACATCGTATTAGTGAAAGTTGGTGAGGGAGCTCTCTGCCAAGAAACTGTCAGTCTACTTCACCTCATTCAAATGCTCCAACATCCGGCTAGTCTATGACTGGCTAAAAGGATTTATTGCCCCAAAAAAGTGGATCCCTAAAATATAATATATATTTAGAGGGCCCTAAGCATTGGTCAAATCGCATCCTGGAAATGTATGTTTAGAGGGCCCCAAGCATTGGTCAAATCCCATTCCTCTTGAACCTAGTTAAAGAAGAATAGAACCTCAGATTTTTTTACAAAATTGGAATTACCACCTCCAATGGCAATCCCCTTTCTCGGGATTAGAGAAATCTAATCTCCTTTCTGTACTATATAAAAATCCCTTTTAAAATGGCAAGAGATTGGTGAAGTTTATGTTGACAAAAAAAAAATATATGAAAGGCAACAAATTAGGAAGGACTTACAGGAAGACAACAAAAAGAGGAATTACCTTTTGAACCCTATTCACATCCTAAAAGTTTGAATTCAAATTTTGAGGTTAGGATTAGCGATTAAACCAACATAAAATGAGACAATTAAAAGTAAATATATGCTTTTGAAATAGATCAATAAGCGGGATCCCCATGTTGGGTCAAATAGGCAAACTAATCAAATTCAAACTGTCAGATGATGAAGCTGCCAAATATGTAAGCTGTTAAGTGACTAGGTTATTGGGTGACCGGTTTGCTGGATGATTGTGAGAGTTGAAGCACGTTTACAAATAAATAGCAGATCAATTAACGTAAACCGAATAGGATAGAAATAAGGAGGTGGATTATAAAACATGACAATTTCTACTAACAACCTACTCTGCAGGTTCTATTATCATGACTCGGTATAAGACACGTCAATGACCTCAATAACTTTTTTTAAACTAAGATCAAGAATGTGGTGGTCAACATTCACTACATGCAACTGATCAAAACCCAAAAAACTCCATACACGGAAATAGACTAAATCTTTGAGATATTATTTAACTAACTACAGAGTAGGTGATGACATCTTATAAAGTTACAAAATCATCCCAAATAACATGTCTTAACACCCCTACATATATGAAACTCTTAACACAAAAATGATATCTTTGATGATAAATTCACCATCGCTCGCAAAACACACTTGCTCAAGTACAAGTATTGCAGTATTTAGTTTGCACACAATAGCGGTTAGAAGTTAGTCATCTAGAACCCTCTCTTCCTTCCTCTAGTTGTTGTTTAGAAAACAAAGGCTGCCATTATTCTATCGATCATTTTAAATCTTTTTTAGAATAAATAATATTTTTATTGACTTTAGTTTCAAATGATAAATTAATGATATGGTCCCAAACTATAGAGTTCTTATTTAGATTTGTAACATATATGATCAAAATTAAAAGGTCTAAAAATTTACTTTGAAATTTCTTAAACTGAAATTTAAATTCTAATTACCTGTCAAAAAGTTAAAAAAAAGAGGAGGCCTTCACGATCACTTTAGACATATATATTCTTGGTGAGGAAATTTGAGGAATATTGACCATATTTTGATTGATCTAATTTTAAGAGAGCATGTAATTCTCTTAAGTTTCAAATTTACCTTGAAGTTTGTATTATCTTAGGATAAAAGAAGGAATTAGATAATAGAGTGAGAGTAATATATTATTTTATAATACTATTGATTAATAGAATATTTATTTTAAAATATATATTAAATACAATTAGCTATTTTATTTTTTTCAAATTCAATGACTAAATTTTATCTAAATATATTATAAAATTTTTCGAATTATAACGAAAATGCAACCTCGTAAGTTTGGTCAATCTTTTTAAAGATTGCATAAGAGTATCGGTTTAATTCTATTTGAAAATATAAAATTAAATATATTATAGTAAATTAATTATAGTAAAATTTTAAATATATTAAAAAATTGAATTTTTTAAAATAATAAATTAAAATTAATTATTAAATTATAATTATTTATTTAAAAATAAATAATATAAAATTAAAGAATAACCCACTCGTCCCGTAAACCTTCGTTCGAAATTCATTTGTCTCTTCGTGTTTTCTTTCCGAAACCACGGCAGTACAGGTTGAAGTCCTAGTCGACATCTCTTTGTCGTTCCGTTCTCATCTCACAAAGGCAACGTACCGGCATCCGAAGGTATGTCGTCTTTCATCCGCTGCCCAACAAGCAAACCAATGGCTCTACGTTTATCTATTTCATTGAGGATAGCGTTCGCATTGTCTTCTTCCCCAACACCTGATTTTTGATTTGGGCGAACTGGTGTTTGGATTTCTGTATTTTCGGAATTCCTTCTGTCTTCTATTTCCCTTTATTTATTTTTGTTTATTTTTGGTGGTATTGTTTGATCTGTTTTTGGTGTGTTGTTTTCGTTCGTTTTCTGTAGTATACGTATTCAATGGCACGTACTTCTGTTGATGTCTTCTCACTGCTGTGTGTATGCATATGATAGCTGTTTCTGTTTAGGTCCTATGTCTCTTATTTTATGTGTAATTAAAGAAGAGTTTTTACCAATGAGAGGTGTAAATATGTTTCCTGATTTTGATTTCAGAGCATGTAATGATGGTATCGAAATCAGGAATGCATTATTATGTTTGATGGAGCTTAGTCTGTTCTGAATCGCCTTTCTAGAGCGATTACTGTTCCTTGTGTTGAAGTTTTATTCCATGTTAATCCAGTGTGTTATGGATGAATACTTGGATAAATAATCATGCACTCTAAATGGGCCATTTTGTCATACGTTCTATATTCCTTTGCTATCCAAGATAAAAGATGAAAGAGTTAAAGAACTCCGATAAATGTTTACCATCTGATTAGAAATCAGGCCAAATAATGAAAAACTAAGATGTTGGTTTTATTGGTATGTCTATCAGAATGGAAGCCACATCAAAATGGAAATTTATTCATGCAGATCTTCCCGTCTTCATTTTATTTTATTTTCTTCTCCCAAAGTGGTGGGTTTGATGCATTCCAATTGGAAAAGTAAACCCTTATTGAAGTTCGAGTTTTGGTTATTGTTGTTGACAGCTGAAGAAAAAAAAATATAATGTTTTGCATTAATGTTGTTTATAATATTCTGAAAGGGGTCATTGTGTATTTTTCCCGATTAATATCTTCATTTATGCTGGTGTACTTTTGAGCCTGCCTTTTGCTTTCTCATTACTCTGCGACATGCGTATAATTTTCCATAATTGAACTCGTACATTGAACTGACTAGAAGTCTAGGTGATGCTAGCATTGTTTTTGACATATGGAAGATTGGTGTGCTTGCAATGGCCAGTCATCATGAGATTATCAAAAGCAAGAATACGAGAGAAGAAAAGGAATATAAAGATAGCATGGTTTTCCTATTCCATACTTGACTGATCCGAAGAGAGTAACAAGTGCCAATCTGGATGATATTGTGTCATTAATGTTGCAAAACTTTTTCCACATTTTACTTTTTTTTACTGGTTCGTTTTCCTTTCAATACAGGCTTGCTAACTCCTTTTTTATACATGTTGCTGATGTGGAGCTCATATGGTGGTTGTGGACTCACAACTGACGAACACAATTTTGGCTCCGACCCAAGCTAACATTTTGTCCTTCAAGTTTGTGTCTTTTCTCTCTTATGCAACTAATAGAACAAAGCCTTTCATTTATAATTTTTAGCCACTTTCCTTGCTGTAGTGTGAGCGTTCAGCCCTTGCAATAAAACATTCAATCATGAATACGCCCCTTGGTCTGCATTCCACGTTCTTCTCCTCTCTCAAGCAGGTAATTTTAAGTCTCACCTCCCTCTCTCTCTTTCTCTATGTGTGTGCACGCGCGTGCCCGTGTGACATTGGCTCATCATATGTTAACAGGTTGAGAAGAGATTGAAACTAGAGAAGCTTTCTTGCTCAATAAGTCCCCCTTCACCATGCCCATTCCTGTCATCATCACCAGCGCCATCACTACCCATAGAGATTGACTGCATATCAACTGAATCTCTCAGCTCTTCCATACACCTCAATGTAGATGACCAACCCAACAAAAGCTCAAGTCTTCAAGACAGTGAACCCCCAAGTGAATTCCTTTCGAATTCCTGTGAATTTCTTCCATCCCATGAAGACCCACTTTCTCAAACACATCAAAGCCTCCCTGGAATAATTGATCAATTCGAAAATGACATTGACGATATAGATTTGTTGATGCAACTTTTGGGTATGCCAGATTTCAAAGAAGGAAAATCAAATCAGTGTACTGATGATGACTGTGAGAATTGTTACTGCTGTGGTGGATTTTATGAGAAAATTGTTGGCATGAAGTCTCCCAAGTGTGGAAAGGAAGTACAGAGATTGGAGGGATGGATTAGGTATTTTGGGAGTTGTGGTGGTAAAGAAAAGGAGGAGCCTTTGAGATTGGCTCACTTGCTTTTGGGTAAGGCTTCTTTTCTTTCAAGGAGTGATGGTGGTTTTGAAGGGCTTCAGTTTCCTTCAACAGTAGAGGAATTCTTGCAGAATGATCCCCCACCTGACTAATGGGGAGAAGGGGAGGTGCACATAAGGTGCCCTTTAATATTCACATTTCTTAGACTTTACGTTGGATGTAGTGTAATTAAGGATAGAATTAACTGTGTTATATTCACCCAAATCTAGTTTTTGTGGGTAGAAGATCGTGAAACTGGAAGAGGAATCATGGGAAATCATTACAATGGTTGATGGAGGAATCAGATGGAAGCTAATTTTATCTTACACTTTGCTGAGGATTTGGCTGGCAGTTCAGCTACACAGATTTGGGCATTTCTGGTGTGGAACAGAAAATCAGCTTTAAACATGGCTTCATTCTAGGACTCGCTTACTTGAATAAGCTGCAAATGAGAAAAAAATGGCCAGAAGGAAGATTAGAACTGGTACAAAATGCCTGTTCTGGGGACAGTTGGGAAAGAACAGAAACCTGCTCTTCTTTTTGCATCAATTTTCAAAACAGCTTTGGAGGAGGGTGCTGGAGTTTATGGGGCAAATATGCAGCCTTTGTCATCGGTGAAAGAAATTAGCTGCTTTAGAAGAAACTGGAGGGGCTAGGGCAGCATGGAGTTCCATCCCAAAACTAATTGTCAGAATAAGTGTTGGCCAATTGGGTAAGGATACTGGGCACAAGATGAACCACCATTCGTTATAATGAGCAAGCATGATAGCTCTACTTTGGTAGGTTCATTCTGGACTGGGTCTACATGTGAGGTTTAATGTTTGGCAGTTTTTCCTGGAAGGTAAAAGAGAATGCAAAAGAAAGCCAACTTCAATTCAACCAGGCTGCGTTCAGGCAAGAAAATTAAAAAAAAAAAGGAAATGGAATTATACATCTCTCGAAAGCAGTGGAGGGGTAACGAGTAAAGCCAGCAATCAAGCAACATCCTGGCAAGAAAATCCAAATGAAGCAGAGAAAGTACCCATATACAAGGCATCTCCCATGGAGCCTTCCTATCTTCTCTTCATAATGATAGAGATTGTTCTTCAAATAACTGGATCAAGTTCTATTGCTTCTATTATCTACACAATATGACTACTGGATACTGATTGACCTTGTTGATTAAAAGTTCTGCGATTTGTCTCTCCACATATGTGGTAAATAAGCTCAATCACGGAAGCTTCTTGAGAATCTTGACTGAACTTTTATAGCTATTCCCTTCCCATAACCGGATAGCTCTATGATTCTTCAATATTTCTAAGTGAGGAAGCCTGCCCCGAGGAGGAGAGGGGAAGAGATATCAAAGGTGATCAATATATTTGATATGGTAATTGCAAAATGTTCATTTATCTCATTGGTCGTATGCATTTGGTTCTGCATATCTTTGTTTTGTAGCTTGTTGTAGATTGCATCTACACAACAGTGTAATACTTGTGAACATTGTGATATCACATATAGTGGCAGTTTGCATTTCATCAGGCCATCTGAATATTGCCTGCTTAAAGTTATCCTTAATCTTAACTAATTGCTTGGTGGTCTTCCTTTTTTCCCAAAATTTCTTGAAGGTGCATATTGTGCATCCATTCACCTGCAAGAATTCTTCCTCTGAGCAGCTGCCAAAATATGGTTTCCCATAGTTTCTTTAGAACCACCCTTTCCTGTAGGTGACCATGATATCTATTAAGTTACAGCAAGCACAGGTTTCCTTCAATCCGGTTAACCCCAAGTCAAAGAACAACTTTGAAGACTGAATGAACCTCTTCTATTACATTTTCTGGCAAGGTAAAGGTCTTGGATGTTACAACAATATTGCGAATTACATGAACCCTAAGCACAATTAATCATATAACAGAAGATAAAAGAAAGAAGAATGACACAAGATTTTACATTCGAAATTCTCTAATTTTATAGGAAGACCATGGGAGATGGACGAGAGAATACACAGTAATAAGGTGAATGAGTACAAGCTTGAACGCAAGCACTAATTCGTAAAGCCCAGATTACACATGAAATTCTCTTCCCTTTCTCTAGAGGTGACTACAAGTACAATGAAATAAAGTGGAACAATATCTTTATTCACCACACGCATATATTTAACCCGTTTAACTTCAAGAAGGTCAACTCAGAAAACAGGTTATGTCTATATTAGGAGGGCTGTGCCCTTGGGCCCTGAAACCTTTGAAATGTCAGCCCAACCTTCCACTACCATCATAGATCTCAGTAGATGGGCCACTTGAACTTCAGCCAAATATGTCGGTTTGGAAATGTTGTGGGGCCTCTAAACCATGAATATTAAAGAACCCCTAACAATGGATCATAACTGCACCTGTTGAAGATAGAAGAGTAACCAAATGCGGACTGTGAGCATGAAATGAAAACCAGTCCAGGATTGAACCTTGAAACTAATTTGTTGATGCACTGATTCCAATCTTCAACTGATTGTGTGGAGGCTATTAAGGAGCTTCAAGTACCTAATTCACCTCTTGCGAAAACCCTGACTTTAAATTAATGTCTCAATTTCAAACACAAGGATAATATCATTATGTTTCAAAGCATAATTTGGGAATAGTGAAGTAGAATGGCCTACAAGAGAAATAGACTTTTATATGGCTGCATTGCTTCGTAAAGTTGAAAAATGAGAGTCTATTCAGGCTAAAGTTTGAATTATTCCTGCTAGATATTATGTTAGGATCATGGTTATTTTTCAATTAAGGCCTTAGGAACCATTGGCTGGACTGTTCTATTTTGCTCAGAATATGTACTCTTATATGAGCATTTACTACCAATGCTTGACCCTAATTGTTACTTTATTCTATTTTCATTTTGATATTCCCACAGTTGTGCAGCAACTTGGAGATATTCATATCACACATAATTCCATCCAGGCTTTTAATGCATTAGGATCTTCACTTGGTCTTTGGTTTGGTCAATTACCATATTCTATGAATGTACAAGCATTTGAGATGCTAAATATGAAGAGTTTCAAATGATTTCAGCCGAACAGAGAGCAAGTTTGCGGATTTGACAGGTACTCCTGCTTTATGTTATGATTATTCATTCATTTTATGATTAATTGATACTAAACTAACACTGAAATGTGGTAGTATGATAGAATTCTGGTTTGTGTAGGGTTGAGTACCCTCAAAGGAGCTTCCCAGCCTTCCTTTCTATGTTCTTCCTCTCACTAATGCAGGAAGCAAGTACCGGAACTCATATTCATAAGGCACAATTTCTACCATCTTTTCCATTGGAAGTTTTGTGTCTCCATTTAGGCACTCCATAATTCTTCTTTTTAACGGTCCATTTTGCGGCAATTGGCTGTAGATCCATTCTGTTAGTGATTCAATATCTTCTGCAAAATCTTGCATGTGCCACTGAAGAAGTTTGGGCACCAAGATCCTTTTCTTTCCTGTAACTCCAACAGAAGCTTCCAAATACTCCACTTTTGCCTTTTCTAGTTCATTCACCACATCATCAGGGGTATAAACCTTCAACTGGAGAACACATGGTTTTCATTGTCCTTAACTAATCTGAAAGAAAACAAGTGCATAAATTAGAACTAGAAAAATTCTTCACTCACTGCTGGTGAAGACCAATTGCCTCGGCAAAGTGCGAATGTGACATTCGGTTCTGGATACTTCAATCCATAGGCATGTCGCAGTAGCATTTCTTTCTCATCTATTGGATCCTTGCAGGTAAAAAATTGATCTGTTAGGTTAATAAAGAGGAGACTAAGATGATAGGCATGTTCGATGATCAAAACTCTTTTTCTATGTATCTATTTTTAGCTTATATGAGATGCCAAGCACTCAAAAGGGGAGTGAGGGTGTCAAAGCCTGATATTCTCACCACTTACATATTTTGAGTCACCTGGATGCCGGAGAATGTAATGCTCGATAGCCAGAGCATTCAATACAATTCCACCAACATTTAGTGCAGCCTGGGGAAAATCATCACTTCAGTGTTCTATAGGAGTTTTTCAGGTCAATAGTTCTTTTTGATTTTTGTTCTTTTCATCGACTTATTGTTGTTTCTTATCACTGGAAAACTAGAATATATGTACGGCTTTGGCTTACCTTGTTCATTAGTGCCAGCATTCTTTCCTGGGTGGATGGTAGTCCATGTTGTAAGTATGCCTGAATCCGCAAAAATACAGAATATCAGTATCTTTCTAAGATGACTAATTTGATATGGCACAGCGTAAGGTATCTTACAGTACATGCATTATGCAGGAGTTGTAGATGTTAATCCAGAAAGCTAACTTTTGCTTGTAGGTCAAGAGGGTCAAGTCGAAATTGCTTAGTTGTCGCATCAGAACCCTGAGAGGACAACCCTTTTTATTATATAGTTATGACAGTAATCAATAATTATCATGGATTCTGGAACCTCTAACCTACGTCAGTTTTCTGGTAGCTCTATTAAAATGAGAAATATGAGCCGTATTCAGTGAACTCCTTGTAATTTGGATGAAGTTTTTGTATGGTGCAGCATCCCTTAAGATCCCATCATAATCTGGTGATATGCCATAATTGTCAAGATTAAAAGCATTATCATTGTTGAAAGATGATCTTGCTTTGCAGTTGAATGTAGTTTTAGGTGTAAAGGCTCTGGAGTTGATACAAGAAAGAGTATGTTTGGTAGCACTCGTTGCTCCTTCGCTTTCCTCTGTCAACTGATTCATCTTCAGAAATAGGCCTATTAAGCACTTGAGTAGTTCTTCCGACACTCTATTTGGCTTCTCTATGCTGATTTCAGCAGCTGAAAGGGCATGCCTTTGGTTGCTTCTGATACTTTTCCATGATCTAGCAGCTATGTCTTCTGCAATAATAAGACATTGTTGAGGAATTTTAGATGTGTTTTTTTGGGTTTTTTTTTTTTGAAAAGTTGACTATGAAATTGCTGCTTCTTGTTCAATGCCAATGCCGATTTCTTTGTTTATAGATGTCACAAAGAGTGGTGTGTACCATTGGACCTTGTGGCAGAGAAGCTGTGCACATCTGCGGCTGCGGAACCTAGTGACTTCCTTCCCTCTTGAATTTTGTGCTTGCTGACTACTTCATGATCCAGTGATGGTGAGAACCATTCTAAATATTTGACCTCACCTCGGTTCTGCTCTGTGCAGGATGACAATTGTTTGTGGTGATGCGTGTTCAGCTGCATCTGCATCTGCTTTGGATCATTCTTGAGCTGCTTCGCTCGGTATAACTTCAGTTTGAGCTTCTCTACTTTTCTCTCTAGCCAAATTATCTCTTTCTCTACCATTGCAAGTTCTGCTAGAAGTACTTGAACCTGTAGTGTGACTCACCAATGCAAGGACGTAAGGAATGTTGAGCACATCTCACTCCCTAGGGAAAAAAAACACCTCGGTGCAAAAAGCTCTTGTTGTACTTGGGGTTCGGAGAATGATTAACTCACTTTTGTGTCTATTGTGCATGGTTTTGCCAATGACCATTATTTAAGAGGCTGTTTTCTTGACTTAGGTTTGTGACTACCCAGTAACACAGGAATACCTCATTTCCTCGACTTAAATGTTAGAGGCAGTTAGGTTGATGTTAGTTCATAGTTACATACTACACCAATCCTCTTAAGCTGAGTTGCCAATAGTAAGTAAAATCTAAGCTTAGTTCAAGAAACATGATTAACTCGGTTGAACTCTACTGGTTAGTCACTTGGCTAGAAGCTCAATTCTTGAAATTTTGCTAGTCAATTTGTTCTCATCCTTGAACTTAAGAAGTAAATAAACGCAACTAAATTAATTTAGTGTAGCTTTGGGTGGGGACCTGTGGTGTGATATGGCACAGTTATTCTTGTTAATATTGTTTTTTGGTTGTTGGGGTTGAATTAAAACCTACGATAGTCGGATCTTCTCCCTTACCCTAAAATTTACAGAGCATTTATTTGCGTCAATATGAACGCATGAGCATAATTGTATTATTTTGCATAGATATTATATGGGTCAGCGGTTTTTCAGTTTGGCAAAGGAAAGCCTAAAACCTGCAACAGCTAAATCACAAATTGCGGTTATCAGACTTGGGAAGTGTTCCTCTCAAACTGCACTACACACTGTAAATTACTCTTTGGATTAATTAGTTTGCAGTTTTCAATTGAATTTTGCTCACCCTTAGTCTTGGCCGGACTGAGCGGAAAGATGAGCTTCTAGTTGTTATTACCTTGATGGGAAGCTTCAAGGAGAGGTAGTGACATGAGAGAGCAGGGCCTCTCAGCGCACTTCGCAACACGCCATTCAACAGCAACTCCCCGTTCAATCTTTCCTGCAGCTCCTCAACCTGCAAAATATGAAACCGATGCTTCAAAATTATTAGGATTGTGTGTGAGTTGTGTCAAAAAGCATCCCACAGGGAAGAAATAGGAGTTATAGTGACTTTTATGTGTGTTAGTTCACAATCCAAAAGTTTAGGCTTTTGGGTTTCTATGTTGAAGCCATACGTGCGTAGGGGTAGTGAAGTGGCACCTCCATCCTAACAAAAAATCTCAGCTGTCCAAACGGGTTATTTAAAGGCAGTTTGTTTAGGTTGATTGGATTACCTCCTCCTCGAGGGCGAGCCTTCTGTGGTGGTCTTCCCTTGGCTGCATTAACAAGTCCTCGAATTTCATATCTGAGAAAATCGTGCACGGCAATGGATCCATCTTACCATTGCTAATGTGGTTATAAAGTAGAGAAGGGGGAGGTGGCACTAAATGGCAGGTAGAGGATGGGGAAAAGACAGGAGGGGGCAATGTATGGCGGAAAATGGGGCGGTGGAGGTGGTGGTGGAATGTGAGTGGGAGAGGTTTAGTGGGTGGTCAAAATCTATGGAAGGTGATCTCTCTTCGTCACATGAAGTCGCATGCATTTATTTATATTTAGACAGAGAGGTGATGGACGTGAAGCCCATGATCTCGTTTAATAGGAAGTATCTCCTTTCTGTTGTGAGAAAGACAAAGAGTACGATTCTTTGGAGGACGAGTTTGAATAAGAAATAGGGAAAATGGTACACTTGCTTTATAAATCGGACAAAGAGGAAGGAGATAGAGGAAGGTTAAAGGTCAGAGGCAGAGTGGTTTAGGTGAGCGATTCAACCGATTTTAGGGTCCATGTTTTCACCCAACCCTTTTGGATCGTCTTCATCCAACATCTGTTTTGGTCGATGTGGTTTGGTTTTGGCTCTCGGAAAATAGACTGGCTTGATGTTTAGCTTTTGTATAAATTTTTTATTGATCATGCATTTTTATTTATTAGAATTTGATCAAATACACTCTTAAGGAATTTAATTGTTAAAATTAAATCTAGGAGGAATTTAATTTAATTTCATTTTTGTGGATTATAGAAGGAATTATAATTTTGAGAGAAAAAAAATAAGGTATAATTGAGTTTTGATTCGTGTATAATAATAAATGAAATAATTAGTCTCATGTAAATTTTTAGTTTTTTAAAGAATAAAATTTTATATAGATATAATTTTTTT